>UZAE01014280.1:0-15459 GCA_900617975.1 Rodentolepis nana | reverse complement strand
ACAAACTTATTTTTCCATATCCAAGTTCCTTGTTTCAGTTTAGATTGAACAGTGAACAAATCTAATCAATAGTTTTAAATTTTAATTAATACACTTGAGAAATAGTTTAACCCAAGTTTCTCTCGATTTATATATTTCATAGTTTTCATCAATAGTAACTTAAGTAGGAGAAGCATTCATTTTTATTCCAAAATTATGATTAAAGTTTGCATTCCATGTAGATAAATTACCCCGACTTCAACATCTACGATTTGTTAATTCTACTGAGAACATATTCCACCAACTGTCTTGATGCATTTCCAAATCTGCAAGCCTATATCAAACGTTTCGAGGTAAATATTCGTGTTTACAAAGTTGGCTAATTTATTGCAATATACTTCAACTTTAGACATATTCAATAAAACATTTTAAAAGAATAGAATCGTTTCGTAAATCGCTTAATTACCCATTTGTTCCTGGAGTGCATTCAATGGAACTCTTCTTTGTAAAAAGAAGCTACGAATTGTCATTTCATTTTTTTGCATAATACCAGGAGATGAGGTTACCCTAGGCGAAATAACCGATCACTCAATTAAATCGGATCTGTCAAAACGACACAAACGTCACTGGTACAAACAAATTTTGACACGTTGGGTCCATTTCTAGAAATTCGGACTGCAGAAAGCCCAAAGGCAGTGCAATTAACTATATACATTTTAAGAATGACAGAAATTGATGCTTATAGGCAGGCAACCACTCTGTTGCTACCAATTGCTACTTTCTATGGTTGGAAGAATTTGTTCAGTTCTACTGCCTGAGTATTTCAGAGGACCTGTGACGGGGCAGAGATACGTACATTTCTACATCTTCGGGCATAATTTGGGATTTCTGGAAAGAATTTTGCCGTCTGACACGGTTTGACGAATTATGACTGGTGTTTTATGTCTGGATGTAGTTACTTGATCTAGGGAAATTGGATTTTTGATGTTTTAATATGCCATTATATCGAGTAATTTCATTCCTTTTGCTGTGTTCCTTATATGGAAAAGTTGAAATGTAATTGATTAGTTGAAGATCTTTGTTATTTGAAGGAAATCCCCTCAGTGAAGAAGTACATGAACTCTCCGGGTTACATACATCGTCCCTTCACCAATACAATGGCTCACTGGGGTTACTACTTTGACTGAAGCGTACGAGGAATGTTGACGCCTCTTCTACCTCTTTTCTGTTGTAGTCCATTGTTAATTGTGTGTTGTAAACATTGTCCTTCTTTAACACCAACAACAATGTGCTTAATGTTCTCTGTCAAATTTTATCCCAAATGCACTCATTAATAGCGCTTTTTAAATGAAAGGTGAATGTTTGGAACGCTGAAGAAATCTCCCAAGAACGCCAATTCCACAATATTTTAAACTAGAATGGCTGAAAATTGCTTATTGCTCACGGTTGTAATACCTGGATCCATATGCTAGATGGATTACTAAGATTGGCTTAGAAGGCTTCATTCAACGTTTCAAGTTATTTTCTTGATTTCTTGAACATTTAAATGAGTTCTTTTTCAAACTAGGCTCTGAACCAACCAATCAGCTTGATTAATGTCTGCTTGCAAGGGTCTTCTTATCGCAAACATATTTGAAAGAGTTGGCACACAAACAAAATGAAATTTTACAAAGGAATGCGCTTTTTGCTAAACGCGCCAGTAAATTGCACAAAACCCAACTTTCTGCTTCAAGAAAATCAAGATGTCTAATCGAGAGGCTTCAAGTAGTGAGAATCAATACCTTGAAGCTTGTAGTGGATTTCAACACGAGTGAACCTTGGCTGATCTTCAGTAATCTCTAGGACAAGTTGTTCTTAACAACATAGAGGAAGCAGACTTATGGAGTGGGATGTGTCTACTACTTCAAAGCTTAGTCATTAAAAAATCAATGAAGGGCTTGATGGAAACAATGTAGCGATTATTGATTGGCGGTTGACTGAGTGGCTACTGCTCTCACGACTGCACATTCTCCCCCCTCCCCACGCTACAATTAACACAAGAGCACCTTGGAGACTGCCTGAGTGCGCATGATATTTCTTTGTTCAGGCATAATAGAGCTAATTGATATAATAGGTATCGAATAATTTTCATCGGTCAACTATTTTATTTGTCTTAATTAATTTTAGCTTAAATTACAAAGAATAATAAGATATTGGAAAAATTACTCTATTATTACAAAACTGAGATGTAAATTCAAAGTAATTAAGCTTTATTTTGCTGGTATATGTCGAGAGAAAATTGAGTCTAAATACTTTTAGAAATAGTTGTTTACATAATATTTCAGTAAAAATCACATTTTTTTGTTCCTATATCTTTGTCTTTCTCTTCCATAAAAATTATGGCATTTTCTACGCCTTTCGTCATTCCTATAACTGTTCCATGATCTATGACTTTTGAACCTATGATCTCGATATCTATTGTATGAAATTGAATGGTGATGACGATCTCTTCGGTAAGTTTCCTCTCTGTACCTCTTTGAATGATCAAAGGAAGTTCTTTCACCTCTTTTATACCGGTGGATATAAGGGCTCGTTTGAGGATAAACCTCATTATGGCGACTATGCATTCTTCGACTCTCTGAAATCAAATTAATTTCTGATTGAATTCTTGAGCGTTGGTGGGAAAGATTTTCCTCGTGATTATATTTCTTACATTCCGATATTGACCTAATAGACATCTCTCGATGGGAACGTTTATTGATCTGGATGGAAGAATATGAAATTTGTGATTCATTTGGTGTTGGAGGCGTCTTCGGTCCCCCGAATGGCCGGCAGTCGAACCCTTGTCTATAAAGAGAATTTAGGTCAAAATTAGGTATCTACTCTTCTACTATATCCTGCTTATTGTCAATTTGTACTGAGAGAAGAGCTAACAATTGGTTTAAAAGTTCACGGTTTCTTGTGTTTAATTTTTGTAGAATATCATTTGAATGGGTCGGTTCGTCGACATCTTTCTCATCACCCTTAAAGATAATTTAAGTTATTTTTCATTTAAGGCTATTCCAACCTTACCTGATACATTTTTATTAGAATTTTTTAAAAAAGCATGCAAAATTATCCCAAAAGTATTGATTTTCGGTAATTAAAATTAAGTCAGCTGTTAAAAGCTTTTCCAATGCAGCTTTCTTCAAGAAGTACAAAATTATTTGAACTAAAGCGAAATAAATAAATAATTATGCAGATTACTCTTTCTATTTGTACTATGAAATGACTTTGCTTTAAGGGTATTTATTTATTTTTTGCACCATAATATCCCTCTTATCAAATCGACGTCAATCCTTCTAACCAATACGTACTTCCCAAACTGAGAACTCATCGACTGACGCCGTACTCCGTTGATTGACCATTGGCCTTCCAAGTTATATATATTCCTGTAACCACAGGAGCTGGTGATTAATTCTTCCTAAGATAAGCTTTTAGGGGCCTTAACATCCTTGTTAGTCAGCTAATACTAAGAATAGACAGCTAGAAGGATTTACTGATAAGATTCGCAATAAATAATAAAGTACCGAAAATTCATATTCAACCTTCTCAGTAAAAATTGAGGCATAGACAACAAGGGATTAGTCAGCTCAACCAGTTTTGGGAAAAACATTGGAGCATACTTGAAAAGAGAGTGAAGCCTTGACCAAGCCTCTGTTATCTCCTCTAACAAAATCAAAATGCATGAGAAGAAAAAGAAATTGAGAAACAGGGCGTATGACATGTAAGGCGTGTTTGTAAATTTGACAAGCTACCTACATGGTTAGCCATTAAATACGAACAGTGTTATTCCAAGTTGCGTAAAAACGATTGCTTATTGACTGAGAGGTTTCAGCAAGCACGGCAACGATCCAGAATGTAAACATAATAAAATCACTGGCATCTCGCTATTTCATGAAAACTAGTAAGCAACAATTTCTACTTGGGGGCAATAAAAACAGCATACTAAAAATATCTATTAATTATTTGTACACATTCAAAACAGTATAATTTACATTGGAGGCTTATAGGTGGGAATTATCTTTGAAAATCGAGGAATGCCAACTATATCAGTGTCATAGTAAACATTTTTCACATGCGGACCCCGGGCCTTGTATGTGTGCTTTCCGTCAGCATCAATTGATATCGGAAGTAGACCTGAAGACGAAATTTAGTGGAATGATATATCGCTACCTTATTTATTTAAGTACAAACAGTTGGTTGAATTTACCTGAACTTTGGGCTCTTTCGATGAGCATTTCAACGTGTAGTTGAGTGCCCTTAGTTAAACCCGAAATCTCTCTAGGTAAAATAGTGCCATCAGGACGAAGAAACTGGCACAAGATAAGAATATCAGTATGCCGAAGTTTAAGACCCAATCGAATAATCGGATCATTGATTCGAGGATCACCAAGTCCAGTCATATCCAAGAGATTAGGAGTACGCTCAGATTTGCAGGGAACACCTTCATACTAATTAAAAGAGGAAGATTAAAGTATTCTGATTCGGTCTTACCGTAACGGTTTTGCCATCTTCGATTCTCTTAACTACAAAATTCGAAAAATTTTATATCTTTTCACAGAATTACGAGGCGCAAATGACAATTTGACATACTCTCTTTCTTCAAAAGTCTGGAAGATGTGAACAAGGTACGAAGTGGATTCCGATGAACAAGCCTCGATGTCGGACGAAAGAACATCTAGGTTAAGTAAAATCAAGGACTCGAATATTAAAATACATTTAAAGTCACTCCATAGCATACACTGGAATACATAATTGATTACTTTTGTATTTCTAATAATAATAAAAATTCCTCATACGCTCATAATCACATCGCTGTAAGAATTCAAGATCGATATAGATACTGTATTAAAAACTTCGCGAAAATATATGTATCAAATAATAAGCACAGAAAAGAAAAACATATAGGTATGCTTACAAGCACTTTAGAAACAGACCGAACCTGAAAAATGCTTGACCGACCCGGTAGTTATGTGAACTAGTAAAACTACGATTATCAAAAATTATTATTAGAGCGATAAGTTACGTAACTTGTGGAGATATTCATGAAACTTTTTACTCTTACTTGCAAAATTTATTTGGTTATCATATTTTATTAGTGCATTGTGAAACGTGATATTTTACCATCTTTGTCTTCAGTTAATAGGAAGGGGGGGGGGGGAGTGTCGTAAATATGTAATTAATCAAAATATTCATCAATATATTTCTTCATGTGATTTTCAAGGTCTTATAAATATCAAGGTAGGTTTCTAATAAGTAGCAGTGATACTATTGCTCAAATAACACAGATACATTTAACACATGCCACCCCTCGCCCCCCCCCCATATCATAATTTAATTTCCCCTTTTTTAACTTTTAATTTTAATTCTTTTATTAAAGTAAACTAATTTATATGGTCTTCAATTATAAATTAACTTTAGATTCAGTAAAGTCCACTTGGAAGACTAAGGAGATATTGATTATCCTTTTCGCCTTTCCTACAGAATGGTTAGCAAGTAAAATGGACTATTAAGTTTTATTGGATAACGATTCCTAGATTATCGACTTGAAATGCCATTGATATAACGGTTTACCACGTAATCAAAATACAGAATATATAGATGATCAATTTTACTTAAGAAAAAAATTTGTTCTTGTTATCTCATAAGTGCACTAATAATACTCTCGGCGGCCATAGATCCTGGTACGCACAGCTTCTTAAAAATGTGACAAGTGGTCAACTAATGGTTGACGTTGAATATCGAAAATGTGTGACAGAAATCGCCTCTTCGAAATGGTTTGAAACATAAATCAGATCAAATAAATATATCATTATAAAATCAAACATGCCGCTTCCTATCTGCGTAATATCGCGGCATATGAAATTGTAATATGCTGATATTTTGAACACGTTTTCCATACACAAATGCCACTTATCTATTTTTGCAGCATTTTTTAGTATTTTAAAATATCATATTCGTACATTGTTTCACCTATTAGTGTAAAATCAGAATACAAATCAATACCAGTCTACACGTTTAAATTTAATTTACTTAAATATTTATTAGTAGCCTAATGGAGAATATGAAATCTGTGATTCAGTTCAATACCGTTTTCGCCTTAAGCTCAAACTCAATGCAGCAGTGCGTACTTAATCCTCTTATTTTAAGTTGCGTCTTAAGTGATCATGGTTTGTTTTATAGGCGTAGTAAGCGTCTTATCTGTGGGCGTCTAACTATGCTCATATTGTTACCAGCACCTGTTTTCTACTGGTTGAAGTAAATTATCTAAAGTGCATATCTCATAAGCATAAACTGCTCTTTCATTTAGGAATATATATATATATATATATATATATATACNNNAAAAAGTGCACACAATTTTTATATATATATATATATATATATATATATATGAAAATTGTGTGCACTTTTTCCTACTTAGAGAGTTGAACGAATTTAATACCTTCTCTGTTTTCCTTAAACCCATCCATTGAGGAAACATTTGCGTCCCGTAAACGACTTAAAAAATAGGATGATTACCAATAGTAAACATTACTTTATTTACTCGATCTGAATTTGGGGAACCTGCAATTTTAGCATATTGGAAAAGTGATCAACTAGAATTTCCTCCAATCATCAACCACAAGTATTCTGTTAGCTCAAGGTCACAAACTAAATCGATTGAATTACATAGATAAGGATTAATAAAACGAATTGTTTTCTTCCCTCTCTTTTGCTTACTAATGGGGAAACCGTTTCAATTGCGAAACAGTTTAGAGATTTTTTGAAAACGTTGTCCTGTGGCGTCATGTGACATCATTTCAGGCACGTGTGTGCGTAAAGTAGTAGCCACTGAAACAGAATGCTCACTTAGACGGATGTCTGACCCAATTTTTACCCATTTTGGACGAGCTGAAGTAGACTGGCTTTAAAACTCACCAGACATTGGACATGGCCAGAATTTGTGCCGAGGTTTTCAAAACCAGACTTTCGCTAACCCTAAAATACATCTGCCCATCCAGTGTGAGGTTACAAAAAAAACACCTTAGCTAATATCGCCATGAAAATGCTTTGTTTTTCGTTCACGAAGAGCACTGTTGTCTCTGTGGAACCACGTCTTGATGAATTATCAATTTTTCTTCTTTTTTTTTGTAACTCCCGTTTTATTTGCATTTACAATCGAACACACACACAGAGACGTTTTTCATTTGTCTGGTTATACGTTTCTCGTACGTCCCGTTCCTCCATCATCTCTTCAATTCACTTTCGTCCACACAACTCTTTGCGTTCAACCTTTTGGAATTGTTCCTCATTGTTGACCGCTGGTGACTATAGTCTTTTACAATTTGGTGGCCATTTGAGTATTCGCATTTCTGTACAAAAATTTCGTTAATAAGTGAAGGTTGAAATAACCTAGCTTATAGTAGCTAGAACTGAAAATTTAGTACGTCTATTTAGAAGAGACTATTCATGCCAAAGTAAAATTTTAGCTATTTTCTTGTATTGAACATGGAGAAGAGAAGCACAAAATTTGTTTGGCGAATACTCCATGGTGCGCTATATTTAGTAGTTAGCTCCCACATTTCTCGACATACCGTGTAACGATAATGAGAAACTAGCCCTGCCGTCTGGTGCATCGTAAATATGCTTGTAGCTTTGTGTCGTCCCATTAAAATATCTAGGTACGAGGTTGTAAAACGCTCCTAGCAGTCTACTATGCATACGGGTGTGTAAAAGCATCTTGCCTACCCACGAGTAGAAAATAAACGGTCTTTTTACCTCTCAAACTGCGCATTTAAAGCCACGCAAAAATTTAGGGACGGTAGATCTAGTTTACGCTTAGACATTAAGGGATAGAAAAGATAAGAGCGTAAAGTCTAAGCGAATTATTTATCGATTTTTTACGTATGACTCATCGCTTATCAGGTAATGCAGAGAGTAAAGCCCATACGATGTACAAAAGTAAAAAAAAGAGCACTTATTTAAGGGTAAGCGGATATCTAGCAAAAGTCCCTTCTTTTTTACCCTTTTAAGAGTCATCTCAGCAAAGTTGTTTAGGCAGAAGGCAGGTAGGCTGAGGGTGACGTCACCCACAGGCGCATATTTTAGTGTCCAGAAATCGTGTCATCAGGATGCGTCAATTCTCTCACACTTGCTATTTTTTTCACTTCACTTCCAAGCATCACTACGTTATTTGGCACGAGATGTGTCTATTTTGTTCACCAACTACAACAAATGCCGGAGTGAAGCATTTCCTCTCTCCCTCTCTCTTTCTCTCATCCCCTATTGGTTGTTTAACCGAATAATAAAACATTTTATCACATTGGAATCAGCCCCTGCAGCAAGAAATGGCTCAAAGTCACAAATAAAATAAAATGCGCATTAATAAAAAAGTACTAGACAGAATTCATTACGTCAAAAGATCAGCAATTTAAAATTTGCGGTCATTAAAAATGGGTGGTAAAACTTAAATATTTCAGTGAACTCATTAAATAACAAAGGTAAATATTATTTAAAATTACCGCCCTATTATTTGAAAGCCAACAGGTCGCTTTATTTGTCTAAATACATAGAGATACCCCAATGATCATCAGGTTTAAGTGATGTTAGACTCAAACAAACTTACAAATAAGTTAAAGTATTTCCCTATCTTCGGAATAAAGTTGAAGGAAAAAGGAGTAATTGAAAATACAATTTTATTTGTACAAAATGTCTAAATCTTATTGAACCAACTTAGGAGAGAGGCGAATTGATTCGATCCTACCTCTCGCTATGTCGGAATGCACGATGGAGTCTTCTAAACGTCCAAAAAAAGCAAGAGATTAAGATAGAAGGACACCATCAAATTCTCCTTTTGAGGTTCAAGTTTTAATCTCTCCACAGCGTCTTGACACTTAATTGCAAAACATGGGGTGGATCAGCACCCTTCCAACTCAATGGGAAGAGGTCTACCTTTAACTCTTAAACAAGGAGAGGATTGCGTAGCAACTGTGAATTTAATTGAACTTGCAAATTTACATCCTTGAATAAAGATGCCTTGAATTAATAAAATGTGCTAATCCTGGGCAACAAAATCATAACATCTTTGCTTAATTCTGTTGCCTCGAATCACGTGGTATTTTTAATTATAAAAGTCAATATATTATTTGAAATTTCCTACTAGAGAAATTCAGCTTTTATTCGATTTCCTTTCTCATGTAAGCACAACTGGAGGGAGATTCATGTTGTAAAACTGTTTGAAATTGTTCAATTAAGTAAAATCATTCAAAATGCTAGTAAAGTGCCCATCTAACAACGACGCTCATCCCGTGGTACTTAATTTGAATAGAATTCATATAATTATTAATAAAACGAAACTCTAATTTTACTGGACTCTCTTAAAGTCGGTATCTCTCTAATGCAGACGTTTTGTGCATAATTTACTCACCTAAATGAACTCCGTCACATATTAACCAAACAATTAATAAAGTGGATAAATACCATTGTCTGATGTTTATGAATTGTGCTAAAACGAGAATAATTTACTACCAGACAGCGTGAACCAACGTTATGTCGGAGAGGTCAAGTTGGGCCAGATACCCACGCCATGACCTGGTTGGTTTTTCAACCAAAAAGGGCATTTCTATCGCCAAACATGGATAGCATTACTCTAGTTTTAATGTTAAGGCACGGCGCCTCTGGGATGTGCGATAGACTTACCTTCACGTGGTGCACCCTGGGCAACGTATATTCATACGGCAAAAAGTCTATTAACTGGCAGTTGACTTCTCACTTCAAACTGCCATGACCCCACTGTATGTCATATTCGACCCCTTTCGCAGTACTCATCTTACCTTTTTATGCCTTTGTATCTGTCTGTCTGTCTCTTTTACATCTGGGAACCGCTCTTCTTTTCCCATATCGAATTTTTCTCACTTTAATGTTTCTCCCTTCTGTGATGCACGAAGTCAACTAAAGGGCAAATGATAACTATCAAAATGCCTCCCATTTGAAAAAAATAAGTAAATGTTAAGAAAACATCCGAGTGGCAAACGGTACCATTGATTCACTCATATGAATACTTAGACTTCATCACCGAGGCTCGAATTAGTGTGATTCAGCATAACTTCACGAAAAATTTTACCAGAAAAAATGGCCCTCAATTTTGCATTTGCGATTAAGTTAACTTCGTCACCCTCAATACAATGGTGTTGTCGTTAAAAAAGAAAAATATTCAAATTGTATTTTCATTTTTACCGACAGGTTTGTGCGATAGACTTACCTCCACGTGGTGCACCCTGGGCAACTTTCAACCCTTGCTGGTTTTCTAAACAATTATTCTTAAGAATACGATAGACTTACCTCCACGTGGTGCACCCTGGACAACGTACTTTCAAATGGCAGGCGTTATGATAGGTATCATGGGGTGTGCAATAGACTTATAAACTTACCTCCACGTGGTGCAGCCTGGGCAACGTATACCCCTCCACGTGGTGCACCCTGGCCAACGTATAATCATACGGTCTTACCTCCACGTGGCGCACCCTGGGCAATGTATACTACACCTTACCTCCACGTGGTGCACCCTGGGCAACGTATTCTCATTCGGCTACCTCCACGTGGTGCACCCTGGGCAATGTATACTCATACACCTCCACGTGGTGCACCCTGGGCAACGTATACTCACGATAGACTTACCTCCAGGTGGTGCACCCTGGACAACGTATACTCAAACGGCACGTGGTGCACCCTGGGCAACGTATACTCATACGGCTCCACGTGGTGCACCCTGGGCAACGTTTACTCATACGGCTCCACGTGGTGCACCCTGGGCAACGTATACTCATAAGGCACCACGTGGTGCACCCTGGGCAACGTGTACTCATACGGCAAGTAAGTCTATCACGTGGTGCACCCTGGGCAACGTATATTCATACGGCAAAAACTGGTGCACCCTGGGCAACGTATACACGGCAAAAGAGTCCGTGGTGCACCCTGGGCAACGTACACTCACACCTTACCTCCACGTGGTGCACCCTGGGCAACGTATTCTCATTCGGCTACCTCCACGTGGTGCACCCTGGGCAATGTATACTCATACACCTCCACGTGGTGCACCCTGGGCAACGTATACTCACGATAGACTTACCTCCAGGTGGTGCACCCTGGACAACGTATACTCAAATGACATACCTCCACGTGGTGCACCCTGGGCAACGTATACTCATGTGACAAAAAAGTCTATAAACCGGCAGTTGACTTCTGAGTTCAAGCTATCTTACCTCCACGTGGCGCACCCTGGGCAATGTATACTACACCTTACCTCCACGTGGTGCACCCTGGGCAACGTATTCTCATTCGGCTACCTCCACGTGGTGCACCCTGGGCAATGTATACTCATACACCTCCACGTGGTGCACCCTGGGCAACGTATACTCACGATAGACTTACCTCCAGGTGGTGCACCCTGGACAACGTATACTCAAACGGCACCTCCACGTGGTGCACCCTGGGCAACGTATGCTCACTTCAAACTACTAAATCTATTAACTGGCAGTTGACTTCTGACTTCAAACTATGCAAAATTACATTTACCGACAGTTGACTTCTGACTTCAAACTGCCACTTTATTATTCGGCAGTTGACTTCTGACTTCAAACTACCAAAAGTCTATTAACTGGCAGTTGACTTCTCACTTCAAACTGCCATCACCCAACTTCAAACTGCCCACGTGGTGCACCCTGGGCAACGTATACTCATACGGCAAACAAACGTGGTGCACCCTGGGCAACGCATACTCATACGGCAAAATAAGTCTAATGATCGGTGACTTCAAACTACTATGGCACGACTATTTGTCATATTCGGCCCCATCCACAGATTATACGGCAAAAAAGTCTATTGATCGCCAGTTGACTTCTCGAATTCAAACTACTATGGCCCGACTATTTGTCATATTCGACCCCTTCACAGTACTCATCTTACTACTATCCCTATTAACCGGCAGTTGACTTCTGACTTCAAACTACCATACTATTAACTGGCAGTTGACTTCTCACTTCAAACTACCATCTATTAACCGGCAGTTGACTTCTGACTTCAAACTACCATGAGTACACCCTGGGCAACGTATACTCATGCGACAAAAAAGTCTAAACTGGTGCACCCTGGGCAACGTATACACGGCAAAAGAGTCCGTGGTGCACCCTGGGCAACGTACACTCACACCTTACCTCCACGTGGTGCACCCTGGGCAACGTATTCTCATTCGGCTACCTCCACGTGGTGCACCCTGGGCAATGTATACTCATACACCTCCACGTGGTGCACCCTGGGCAACGTATACTCACGATAGACTTACCTCCAGGTGGTGCACCCTGGACAACGTATACTCAAACGGCACGTGGTGCACCCTGGGCAACGTATACTCATACGGCTCCACGTGGTGCACCCTGGGCAACGTTTACTCATACGGCTCCACGTGGTGCACCCTGGGCAACGTATACTCATAAGGCACCACGTGGTGCACCCTGGGCAACGTGTACTCATACGGCAAGTAAGTCTATCACGTGGTGCACCCTGGGCAACGTATACTCATACGGCAAACAAACTGGTGCACCCTGGGCAACGTATACACGTGGTGCACCCTGGGCAACGTATCCACATATGGCAAAAGGTAGTGGTGCACCTTGGGCAACGTATACTCATACGGCAAAAAACCCCTGGGCAACGTATACTCATACGGCAAAAAAGTCCATTAATCGGCTGGGCAACGTATACTCATACGGCAAAAAAGTCTATTAACTGGCAGTTGACTTCTGACTTCAAACTACCATGATCCCACTGTGATGCATGTTCGAACACTTTCACAGTACTCGTCTTACCTTTTCTCTGCCATCTTTGTCTGTTTTCCTGTCTCTGTTACATCTGTGAATCATTATTCTGTCCTCCCTCTCGATGTGAAGCCCGAAGTCAGCTAAAGGGCTAATGATAATTATCAAAGCGCCTGCCATTTGAAATAAATAAATAATTTTTATCCACAACATAGCTAGCTTATTTTATAGATGTCTAGCCTTTAGGCCAGTGACAACGTGCCCAGAATTTCACAACGTTAATTTCGGAACGAATTAAACGAAGACCTCTTTGTTCTTTAAGTCTGAGTTGGTGGAGCTTGTGATTAAAAGAAATCTCATAAACTTCAGCTTGATGTTTGGTTCGGGAGCAGTAGAATATGTTGAATTTCTTCTTGGTGCATTACAAACATTGTCCTACAGTTTGAGCAAAAATCTCACAGAAGTATTACAACTACTTATTGTAAACAGCAAACACGAGTCTAGAGGAGATTATTCAGTGGATACAATCTAGCCAAGTTAGTTTTGAAACACATTGGTGATTTCATTAATCAATTTTTCTGCAAATTAAACTTTCATTCACACTCTCTGAAGCGTTTAAAGGACCGAAATCAGCACCATTTTTGCTATAGCCTAATCACTCTCAAAATTAGTCACAAATGAATTATACATTTAAACAAATATACGAATTTTAAGAACAAATTGATGAATTCCTACTATCCAACATTTTTAAGTTAATTTTCCTTCTAAACACACTAACAATTTCCCGTTGTGAGCCAGTCCGATGTTGCTATTCAAGTTGACACACCCAACATGCTGCGTCATCTGTTACCCGAGTTCAAGAAACCGAAATCGCATCAAATATAAGAAAGCCGATGCTAATCCAAAGAGTCTTCATTGATGGAGAGTGTGTAAGCATTTTTTCCTACTGATTTATTTTCTCTTCTAACTGTTAGCACTTTAGCATTTTCTAGTCTACCGAAAGATGAATCGATTTTCCATACATTTCTAAAGTGCGCTGTGTTCCTTCTCTTGCGGCATCTTCGTACTTGCTTTAGAGATAAAAAGGTTAGGAAGCCCACTCAGCAAAGCAAATAAATTTTAACGAGATTAAAAGCGAGAGCGTTAAAATATTTTAATTAGGAATTAATGCGAGAGAATTGAAAATAAATGGAGTGTAGAATAGGGGATTCACGATAAACTTACTTTTATATTTTGAGTTTAAATACTTTGAATAATCCAATTTTTTTCAAAGAGGAAAATTTAACATTTTACTATCTAACCCCTAGGCTTCTAGGCTATTTCATGCCATCGAAATGTAGACATTGTAGCCACGATCTGTTAGATGCGTGAATACTGTTTGAAATTAAATTGCTGCTTTATGCAAACAGTTGGAAATGAAATCGGGCCCGTTTATCTGTTATTTTTGTTGAAGGGAAACGGTTTGTAATTTGAGCTCTTAACAACTGGCTGTAATTCCTCCAAACTTTCCCCTTGAAAGTCTCCAGGCTCTATTTTTATCGAATGTCTATCCACTCAATAGTGACCAGATAATTGTTTGCACCAAGAATTGTGAAATATTATTTATTTATTTCAAATGGCAGGCGTTTTGCTAGCTATAATTAGCCATTTGGCTGACTTCGGGCTTCACAGAGGGAAGGTTCATCAAAGTAGCAGAAAGTCGAGGAGTGGGGAACAGAAGAGCGATTCACAGATGTAAAAGAGGCAGACAGACACAAAGGTAGAGAAAAAGGTAAAATAAGATGCGAAATATTTGATTTGTTCATTTCGTTGCCATTTTTGGAAAGATCAATAATGCTGGAGACTTCACATGTGGATTCCAATCAACATATAGGCAACTATTCACAAGTTTGCCTCCCCGCCTCTCCATTCCGATAAATGCGACGACCTCCAGAGGATCCCCTTATGAGTATTCGCCAAGCATCAATGATAAGGCGCTCAATTTTCAAATTCTAGCTCATTGGAGAGGGAGGGAGAGAGCGAGGTATAGGGGAGTCTGTAATTAAGGATAGTTTTGTGATTGGAATAATAGTACTAATAATAATATGCAACCATGCACCCGGTAACGTAGACAATTAGTAATATTTTTCCGACTTGCTGTGCCAGATAAGAGGAGTATTAGGAAGAGTGTGGGTGACTTGTCAAGTATGACATACCTCAACATCATCTCCGTTTAAAAATACTTGAGTTAGAGGAAACTCCGGTGGTTTAAATTGAGTTTACCATGAAATTGTCATACGTGTAAGGTAAGGTTCAGGACCTCAGTTATCATTCCGGAGCCATTTGGGGCCGGAAGCAAAATATAGTAATGCTTAAAGGGATAATAATATCAATGGGTATAACTGAATATATCCTTTTCAACAAAGTGTGAGGCTGTTTTCTGCATCAGATAAACGGCCAATGTGTAGGTGTGCGTAGACATTTTTCCGCATACACACAAAAAATATATATAACCACTGACTTGGAGCAAATTTGAAGCATCTGCGTTCTCACTTAACTAACAGACTGTATTTCAGTGGGAGCTTTCCTATTCTGATTCAAGAAAGGAGGGCCCATTGGGAATAAAAACAAGGTATCGGAATCTGGTAAGCCTTGATTTCACCAGGAGGACGGTGGGGGGGGGGAG
>UZAE01014278.1:0-15465 GCA_900617975.1 Rodentolepis nana | reverse complement strand
TGAATCGCTATTCTGTTCCCCACCCCTCGATTTTCTGCTACTTTGATAAATCTTCCCTCTGTGAAGCCCGAAGTCGGTCAAATGGCTAGTGATAGCTATCAAAACGCCTGCCATTTGAAATAAATAAATAAATAGCGACTTATATTATTGTCACTTCTCTTGCAGTGAATGCTGCACAAATAAGCCTTAACTAAAACGCCTAATATGGAATCGTTTTCTAAATTAATTCATTTGTAAATTTGGAAGTCTAATTGGAATTTCCACCAACTTGTATTTTTGATACATTGAATTTTTAAGAAATTGACTCTATTATCCTACCCGAAATTAGTAAAATAAATAACAAACGTCAAACTCCAAACACTAAATGAGCTAATTTTTTTGACTTATTGTTTCTTGTTCCAAAACTCATTTCAATTTCATGGGTTTGCTAATAGTATTGCTTAATCTCAACATTGACTGATTCGTGAATGTATTTTTTACCGAGAGAGAGAAAAGAAAAATAATTCAACTCTAATCAGAGAATTCCAAATAGCGAATGGCGTTAACGGGAAAGATGGCGCAATTTAATTACTACATAATTCCCTGGTGATTTGAGATCATTTTAGAAGTAAATTAATCCAAGCCAACCGTTTTGAAATTCCATTGAACGCAGTTCCTAAGAATAATGTATATTGAAGGAAGTCAATTGTACATTTCGCAGGTGTGTGACTACGTCAATACTACCTTTCAATCAGGTTGACTCATTGCCCACTTCAACGGAGCTCCATTATCGATTTACAGCTTCAAGTACAGGAGTACCTCTCCCACCTCCGCTCAATGACCAATCACATATGAGCCAATCATTTTCAACTACCACTTTAGTGTTTCCTTAAGGTCACTTTCTTGCCGTCATTTACTTTTAGATTGTAAAATCCATTTGAAATATGAGATACCTACTCTCCTTTCATTTGTCTGTAATAATAAAAGCAAGAGATCTGATTATTTTTAGAACTAAATTAAAGAGTCAAGGAAGCAGATAAAGCCAATCGAATAATGCACATTTATTTTGATTTATCATGAAGAAAGATTGGCGATACCGAGATAGAGATGTAGGGGGGGGGGGGTTTGGGGGGGGGGGGGGGGGAAGGGNGGGGGGGGGGGGGGGGTTGGGGGGGGGATGGAGTGGAAGGGAGAAAAGGGTGGGGAGACGAGAGAGAACTGTAGGAGAAACACAGGGAGTGGAGGAGGGATGGGGTCGGATTGCAAGTCCAGGAATGGGAGAAGCTGAGAAAGCTACATATGCGCAACAAATATACTAAGGCAAAAGAAGTTAGGAAGAATGACACAGCGACGAACGAGCAAAGACAGATTCTGTGTATAGAGGAGAGAGGAGTGTGTGCGGATAGAGACAAAATCATGTACAAAAGTGCTGAGAGAGGCAGAGGTCGCGGCGACAGAAAACGTAACCGGAGAAATAGATAAACAGCAACTCAACGTGACTGGCAATCAACTAATCACCCCCAGAACACGTCTGCGCGATTGCTGTGCCTTAAACATTCTCCAAAATAGGAGAAAGGGAAGCGGGGAGTAAGACAGAAGACAAAAGAGAGAGATTAAGTGACAGACGACTGCTTGTGTTGAAGAATGATGGAGAGAAGCAGACAGGCAGTAAGAGAATATTTATTTCCCCTTGGGCTTCGTTCCTCGTGGAGGTGTCATTGGTCTACTGCCTCCTCCCAGAGTTGTGTATGGCTTTTTCTTTTCTGCCGGTCGAAGGATCTAAATAAGACAAATTAATTGTGACTAAGTCACCAAATCTAAACTGCAACTAAATAAATGAATTAACGAGCAATAGAAAGGCCGCAAGGAAAAGTGCAAATCCAAATCAGTACTCAACTGTATCGAACAGAGCATAAAGATCAAATACAAAACATCATTCAAGAGGACCAATATTTGCGATTTCCACGCGAGCCTCTACATAGCTGGTCATTAAAACCCGAGCTATTATGAATAAAGACGCACTGACCAATTAAAGACAAGTCGTTCAAATCGTAAATTTGGTTTAATTGACTTAATAAAACATACGGTGATCAAATAAATTATGACACTATTTTCTTTATTATAAAAGAAAGTCTGATGTGACCAGATTTAACGCTTTTCTCTAGGTCTAGACGAAACCGTGAAAACACCCACCTTGATCGCTGAAAATTTATTTCCCCTTATAGGCCACTAAAGTTGGGAGCTAAGGGCAAAGCATAGTTGGTACAAATCAAGCAATATATGATAGGAGTCCATTGAGAACGTAAAATGCCAACAAGGTTAAAAATGGATTACCGTTTTCGCTAAAACTAAAAGGAAGCTTCGTGCAGGAAGAGGAGCATTCACACATTTAAGGGAAACAGTTGAGGTTCTCAAAAAAAGGTAAAAAGAAAAAAAGGTCGATAAAATATCGAGATTAAATGGGGTGTCCAGAAGAGTATCCAAAATGAATGATACGCGGCTAATGTTTGGAGAATTAAAAAAAGGCACCCCACTCCCCACGGACACCCAAATAAAGCTTCGAATATATACAAATTCGTGATTCAAAAATCGGAAATATTAGTGAGTAAGACGCTAAAACTAAAACTCCATCCAATCACGTGTTAAAAATGCTAGAGTATACACGCACGGCTCTCTATTTCCTATTTTCCCTGTCCAATTCTATTTACCCGGAAACACACAAGTGCGGACATGAGAGAGGGAAGGTATTAAAGCTCAGCCGAAATGACAGTACGGAAGTGGTAGTTCTATGAGAGCAGCGCAACAGGTGCATAATGGCTCACCCTACAGACAAGGAACTGCAACATTAAATATGCATAACCGCAAGCACACACACCGCAAACTCATTCGGACCGGAAGTGGTACATTAAGGTTACTTTACTTCAAGTTGAGTAGACTAGTAAAAAGTGAATTACAAATGATTGCAGTTATCACATTTCAGCTATATTAAGAAAGTAAGTAAGTAGGTATCAAGTAAGCTTACTCTGTTTCTTTAATAAAAAGAAGGAAATTGTTCAATTGGAAAGTGACTGAATATCACCACCAAACACAGCTTACATATGTAAGCGCTTAATACTTAGTGCAATCCGATGGAATGCATCATTAAATTCGATTCGTGGAAAAGGAACTACCCTCTTAGCAAATATTGTACAACCGAATATCTAATTAGAGATTCGTTGATACCTTAGGATGCCATCTGTATCTTATCGATTCCCCACCCCCCTCCTCTTTATCAAAGTCAATTGCTTCCAGCAAGTAGAATTGTAATACTTTGTATTGCCTTATATAAAATAGAGTAGTCTGGTAGCCAACTCTGTAGACAACTCGATCGTTTCAAAGAGCACTGAGAGCTTCGAACTATAGAGTTCAGACAAAAAAAATGGTCTATGCAAGCTCCTTGCCCTTATATAAACTTTATTAGTAAGAAACTGTTTGATAGGTGCTTGAAATGTACTGAATTAGTACATAATTGTGTGAGATCCATTTCCTCCCAAATTTTTTTGCATCACAAAAGTTATTTTCAAACAGAAGATATGGCACTGACGTCAGGAAAATCGTACAATAACATGCAAAAAACAAGTAACAAGGAAATACTGTAAAAACGGAGAGCTGTATAAGAAATAGGATCCCACTGGTTTCCACAACAATAGAATTTAAATGATAACGAAATAGGATGAAATTGACCAGACCCACAAAATGTAAAGAATCATTAAAATCATTTCCTCAATAAAGGTTTTGGGTAAATATGACTACTACTTTGAGCATTGAAAGTATCATAAGTACAAAAATAAGTGCTGTCAGAAACATTAATTTTAAACAAAGCAGATTTGGCTCACTTAAGTGGTTGAAAAGTGTAAAGTTCTGAAGGACCCAACCGATTTCTAGTTTACAAACGCAAAACAGTAAAAATTTTAAAGCAAGCCAAAAGCAAACTAATTCAATTGAACCAGACATGGTTCAGTACTAACATAAGAGATTTAATTGATGTTAATCACCAAGATGGTAAAACAATGATTATAACAAATATATACATACATATGTATCGAAATCTTAAACGACAGAATTATCTTGGCAATCTTCGACGAACAATGATAAATTGTTTAAGCCTTTAGACAAAAAGACACTTAGAAATTAGACCAACAAGAAGTACTATCTTAAATGCCATGCCTTTATCGATAGTAAAAATAGACACAAGATTCCACATTATTGAAAGCCTTCATGAAGTAATAACTCCTACGAAAAAAGATTTCAAGAAAACGAAACTCTATTAACTTCTTAAGATAACCGAAGAGTGTACTGAAAACGAAAAGAAGTAGCATTAATTAATTTGAGTCAAAGAAAAAAAGGACCTGGAATTTTCACCTCCATATGAAATTCCTTTAGTGCAGTACATTGACATTCGTGTGTGTGTGTGTGTGTGTGTGCGTGTGTGTGTGACAATTGCAAAGAAATTATAGAAAAAATAACAGTTCTTCCCACTTTGTCACAGCGCAGTCAAGTTTAGATAGGTTAGTGACACCTTGCAAAGCACACAGAAGAATGTGAATCCTATAGCATCAACAGCAATAGAAAGAATAACTACCACAACTATACACAAATAAATGATAATTTAGGTCGGTGCTTACAAACTAGAAGGGAGCCAACACACACTAGCACATGCACACCGAGAGAGATAGAGAGCGAGTGTGCTGTTGTGTATTTGTGCACATAGCACATAAGGTGGTGGAGGAACACACAAGGGATCGATGATTAGGTTGCAGAACAGCACAGCATAAAAACACGCGCAAAGAAAATCTGGATGCACGCATATAGCAAACGGGCAGTACGCTGCATGCGTTGGCAAATAGCAGTTTAGTGTACGGGCCGTGCGCAATAGCAGCAGTGGTGGAGACCATACACAGCCCACGTAACCCTCCCACTCGCTCAGTAATTCCGGCTGCTACTACTACCACCACTACCACAGCAAATGCGAGCGCTTTCGAATGCGAGACTTGGCAAGTCTTCGCTGGTCTGACCGCTAAATAGCAAATTTGCTTGTTTAAGGGTCGCGTGACTTCGGATTGTAAGGGCCCTGTTATTGTCACATTTAATCCCTCTAACCTTGTTGCTCAAATCACTAATACCTGGATACAATTATAAAAAATATGATACCATCGTGACTAAAGCATGTAACTGAATTAAAAGTGTTAGGGGAATTGATAGCATAAACTAAAATTGCATTTAGTTACCGATTAAATACAACTATAGGATAGAACATGATTTGAAACAACCAAAAATGTTTAAATAGTACAATGCAGTAATTAAGAAAATGTACCCATCAAAAAATCGTCTCCGTTCGTGAAAATGAGAGGAAAAAGTATAGTTGAAAAAAGACATTATTATCCAATGGCAAATGTGAGAAATAAGAAACCGAAATGAAAGGAACATGAAGAAAAGGAATTCTTGAATTTGAGCTAAGTAGGGTAAAACCGCTCAATAATACGTCCCATCTTCAAAGGAAAACCTTAAATTTTAAATGAGATATTGATTACTAACATGCGTAAGCAAGTATCCAAGTGCTAGTTAATTGAAATCTCCTGTAGAAAGCCGAACAGAGACATCACACCTCTATTCGTCGTTCTCAACATGTTAATGATAAAATTCAATGAACTTTCCTCTTGTGCTTGAAAAGCATCAATCGAAGATTCCACGACTTCAATACTCGTCAAAGCACATCTAATGAACAGTGCAGCAAAAGGGATTGATCAATACTTGAGAGAGAGGAAAACAGGAGTTTTCCATCAAACACGCTCGGTAATGTTGCGAGTAGGGTCAAAAGGAAAATTGGAGGAAAAAGACTCTCTCCCTCCCTCTCTGACGGTTTAAGAAATTGCCTTAAAATCTTGCATTGAAAGATGACCAAATATGGAAAACGCTACTCGTAAAAATT
Organism: Rodentolepis nana; assembly: GCA_900617975.1. Taxonomy (NCBI): domain Eukaryota; kingdom Metazoa; phylum Platyhelminthes; class Cestoda; order Cyclophyllidea; family Hymenolepididae; genus Rodentolepis; species Rodentolepis nana. Next base: position 9,518 of record UZAE01014278.1, on the reverse strand, counting down.
TTCATATCCAAATAAAAGGTGATGAGAAACTGCATTTCTTTAAGAGAAAAATTTAAATAAAAACCGGCAAAATAGATACAACTTCAGAGACGAAAAGAGGAAATCGACTACAAAAAATTGAATGAAACGGCTTCCATTGGAAGAAAACTTCGTCACCACATCCAAAGTCAAATTTGGAAAACCACGTGCGAATTCCACTTATAAAAGTGCATATAAAAACCCTAATCCCATTTCCTCTCATTTGAACTAAATAGTGAGTACTTACGCCAAGAAACTTGCTAGTATAAGTCGCGCGTACGTCAGTTCATGGTTTTTTAACACATGGAGGATTATCATTATGTTGAGTAAACACAACTGGGAAGTGTTTAACACATACACATAATAGAGAATGACGGCTTCCTATTTGAATGTGCTTCGACAATGCCAATGTTGTGCACCCAAATAGAAGAGAGAAAAAATGGAAGTATTCATTAAATACTTGTGATTACATAGTCAAGTATGAAGTCACACGCGGCTTAAAGCAAAAAAAAGGATAGCGCCTAAGTAGCGTTTCGTTCAAAATTGAAAATACTGGAGGTTTTTAAACTATTCTTTTCCAATTACCAATGAATCATTATGAGGTTGTACTCAGTCAAAATAAAAAGATAGATATTCCTGTTTTCCAGCCACAACACTAATATATGTATATTCTGAAAAGAAGTAGCTAATACGGGCTAGACATGGCAAACAGAATTTTAGAACAGAGCTTGCTTAAGAACCACGCTTTACATATGCAGATATAAGTGGTTCAAAGTATCAAAATTACGTATCCAAACTTGTTGAATCTCATTACATGAAAGTATTCCAAATTACCATCCTTATTCGGTATTTGAACGACTTCCATTATCCAGCATCGACATGATCTAACAAAAAGGACCATTCCCCTCCCCCTCCAATTGTACTTGAATACTAGACCAAATACTACAAAACCGAATCTCGTGAAATATCAGTGCAAAGTAGTAATACATATGATAATCAGCATCTGTATAATAGATGATCCCATTGACAACACTATATAAAACTCAAGTTGGGAACTCAATGTAGACATATCCCTTAGTTCTTGGACTCAATTGGGCACTGATCTGATCGTCACAAACATTGTAAATTGGATGTGAACGCAAAGAGATAAGAGAGATGCAACCAAATTGTACAAACCCGATTTCTTTCAATTAACTAACCTGGAAAGAGCAGAGGAGCGTTTCGTCTACAGACATCATAGCTCCAGCATTATCGAATTCACCACAGTAATTGGGCGCGGAGAAGAGGGTAACTAGCTGTCGCTTGGCAAAGAACTCATAACCATCCTCAACCACCTGGTGCGCCCTGCAGATAAGATCAAGGTCGTGTTTCTGGAGGAATTTGGCTACCATATCCGTGCCGAATGTGTAACTGACGCCGCGATCATTCTCGCCCCAACCGGAGACATCCTTATCGGGATCGGACCAAAGCAAATCGCAGAGTAGACCCTGTTCAGGAACGTCTGTTGGACGCATGATGCGCCGAATCTGTTCCATGTTTAGTAAATCTGGTGAGAGTCCTGATAAAGGGAAAAAAATTGATGAAAATTGTTGCGATAGCAATACTTAGTATTACAAGACTTGACTTTTATTCATTACGACTCGAAAATTTGTCAAGTGGAAAACAATATTTCGTTCCAATTAGAAGGACAGATTAAGCCTATTACTAACTCGATTTAATGTTCAAACGATTAAACATAGAGCTTGTTATGAAATCATTAGGCTAGAGAAATTTGTATTATAAGTAGATTGGTAACAAATGATTTATGGGGATCAGGTTTAAAATTAATACCTATTAAATAAGGTATTAGAGCAATAAAGTAAACTGAACCAAAGAAACGTTCACTTACATCAGATCTAGTCATTATAAAAGTATTTTATCTTATCAACCATAAACGATTTGAGTTCAATTCGAGTTGAACTAACGACGAATCTGAAAATCTCGTCTAGTGCAAGTCATTATTAGCTTAGGAGGGAGATGGAGCAAAAAACGCCCTAAAATTTATTATTTTAGAACACGAACAATCGTTTCCAAAAACACCAAGTAGAGAAAATGAACGTTAATTTCCTGCAAGGTGTAATTGCGTAAAAATCTCGACTTGCTTAAAATGTACGTAATTGACTTAGACCAGATATAAAAAGTAGTCTCAACTTAGTGCAACATTTTGACCCATAGGTATAACTATCTACTTGCCTAAGTAGGGAAATCTTCACGTGCATAATTTCATGATATGAACAATGAACGACAAAGGTACATAAAAATAAACAATCACATGGAATTAGAACCGGCAGAATAAACCATTGAGAGTCTTAATAGGTGATCATCAAAGACAGCTATTTTAAACATGAGTTGAAGGAACAACCTAAATGCCCATACCTTAATTAAAAAGAACTGGAACTACATAGCGCATAATTGAGTATCTAAGCGCTATATTCATCGAATAGGGAAATTCATTACTAAATACTTAAGCATAAAGTGAAATTTATTCCCCAAATGACCTTAACTGTAACCAGCGAAAGCATGCATCCCTAAACATAAAAAAAATTATTCATTATTGAAAAATGGATTAGTTCGAATTTTTCTCGAAGATTTCTTAACAAAACGCAAAAAGGGAATTTTCACTCCAAAAAAATTTTACGCAAAACGATATGAAAGCTGAAAAAATCAGGGCAATGTAATTTAACAAAATAATCATTTTAATGGCACGACTGCAAATATAAATTACATCACCTTCATACAAGAAACAAGCATTATTTCCCTTTAAACACAGAATTGATTAATCACAAGAGGTTAGGAAGGTAGCAAATAAGTACGTACGTAGTACTTTTTAAATATGAATACTTAATGGACAACTGGGTCAAAATAGGGTAAATTATAAATATCCTACCGCCATGGCAACAAAAGATTTTCTCATCAATGATTGCAACGATTGGGAGGCAGTTGAAACAATCAGTGAAGGTCTTCCAAAGTTTGATATTGTAACGGCGTTTGCCTGTAATAAAACACGAAAAATCGGATTGATTACAAACCACATAAATTGGCGAAATTGTGAATTTACATGGTACTTATGGTATGGGGGAGGGGGGGGCATAGAAACTTAGTGCGATCGCAAATAAAGTTGGCGAATACAAACAACACTTGCTTATTCGGTTACATAATGATTTTTGATTTTGGAGTTATCAAAATTCAAAACATCACAATCCCAATGTACCACTACAAAACTTTAGCGAATTACATCATTAGAAAATGAGTTACATTTTCAGTAAAAATAGGCTTATAAATGAAATGTTGGCAAAGGCAATTGGCAAACTCGTAAAGCATATATATTGCCTTTATTGGACAAGTATGAATAGAGTTACAAACTTACATTCATCATAAAATCCGTAAATTCTGTTGATAGAAGCACATTCATGATTGCCTCGAAGCAAGAAGAAATTTTCAGGATATTTGATTTTATAAGCGAGAAGCAAACAAATGGTCTCAAGCGATTGCTTTCCACGATCAACGTAATCACCAAGAAAGAGGTAGTTGGCTTCTGGAGGGAAAGCTCCGTACTCGAAGAGTCGCAATAAATCATAGTATTGTCCATGAATGTCTCCACAAATTTTAAGAGGTGCTTCAAGCTCGAGAAGTATTGGCTGGCTTAAGAATATTTCCCGTGATTTAAGGCAGAGTCCACGGATTTCTGATTCGTTTAATTGAACATTTCGACCGGGTCTGATGCGCCGAACTGAAAGAATATATGTTTGTGTTTAATCATTAAAATAAGATCTATAAAATATTATATTAATGAAATTAACCTTCTAAAAGGCGCGCAATTATGCTATCTATATTCATTTTATCGTCGCTTGCCATTTTCTCTGATTAAAAATTGCCGAACCGAACCCAATATGGCGACAGCAAAAATATTAAAGTGCTCACTGTCAGACAATGCGTTTTAAAACAAGACATTTTTGCTTTCAAATAATTATTTGTCATTATAGACGCGAATTTAGGATATTTTAATTTAATTTAATTTATTTAAGTGTTATATAGTTTTTAAGAATTTCTTTTAGAGTATTAAACATTTCTATTAAACATCTAATGATGAGGGGGACAATTATGGATACAATTTTAAAGAATTCCGTTTAAAAGTTTACTTTAAACCACACTAAGCTAGATTTTTAATGAAAACTAGATAATACATACATAGAATAGGTTAATTTATTTATTAAGACACAGGCTGCTATGATAAAGCTTAATGATTCGGTAATTAATGGATTTGGCTTTATAACACTTCTTTGGTTAATTAAACACAGATAAAAAAATAAATTTTTTAATGCCATTACCTGATCCGTAAACTTGTAAATTGCAGTCAGGTGGAACTTCAATAATATGCATGAAACCAATTATGGAGCAATTCGCAAGCATTTTGAACTCTATGCAGTCTCGTTCGTTCTCAACAGTCTTCAGCGTCAACCTTTAAAAGTGCTAAAATTTAATTATAAGTTTTTAGTTACGATCAAATCGATTGCATATGATAGTATCTTAAAATTATCAAACTCTTATTTACTATTAAAGCATTTCTTTTGATCGAATAACTGTTCAAGTTTCCCCTGTCATGCAAGAGCTTTGGTTAATTAGAATTTGAATAAATATTTTTTAATGTGGGGCAACTATTCGCAACTATTGACCTTTAATTCACAACGTTCCAGCATAATAACAAAGTTAGTTCTTTATATTTTGAATTTTACTTTTGGAACTTAAAAAATAATAATTTTATTAGTCGTGATTCCCTTATTTGTATGAAAACAAGGTTTAAACGGACCTCCTCGACTCATGCTAAGTTAAGCCAAGCAACAATCCAGAATTTTGGCTTATTTTATCAATTGTGTATCATTTAAAAACAATTAATATTAATTTAATAAAAAATAAAAACTGCCATTCTTTTATTTTTTAAGCACAGACGTCACATTTCACTCAACAACTCCCGGCGAATTTTCCGTAAAAACATTGAACAAGAGTTCGACCTGAGTTCTGTCATAGGATTGCTTTGAGAAGCAAGAAACGAAACTTTTATCGGTAACTAATTTGCATTTCCAGTTTTTCACTGTTTATAACAGGCGATAGGGCTAAAACATCCAATATGACATCCAGAGAACCCATTTTTTTAGTTTCGATGACTTTACTACGTACCGGCAACGAAGATGAATCCTGTGACACCCAAGTTTGGCCATAGAGTTCAACTTCATATAATACGCTTCCTCGCCGAGCTTTAATGATACTTTCTACTCATGAGTCATTCGCACGTTTTCTTAACACGTGAAAGTAAACAAAGGAAGAAGGCTAAGAAGGGTGATCGATAAACACAGAATTTGGCCTAATATGTAATCAGGAATATTCTTTTTTGCATCCTCAGATAGAGAGGTGGTGGATTTATGAACAGTATTAGAATAAATTTCCAACCTTAGAGAAATTTATTAAGTTTTAGCAAAGATTATGATGGCCAAAGACTCCTTTTCAATCTGTATTCAGTTCTTCTCTGCTTCGATTAAAGTTTGAGAAAGATGAGTCATAGCTTTTACTGAGCCGCCAAGGAAGACATGAGAGTTAAGCGTGTTGAAGCTATAGTCCGAGATATTTGGAATCCAAGATTATTTGTAAATTCAGAATATAATGGGATGGCAGCATATCAAAAGTGAGCAAGGCATCAGCTTTGTGAAGGTTTTCTAATACATGGAGTCCAGTTGCAATGAATAAAAGCAACGTAGAAATGCCCATAGGCAATACCATCAATATGATCCATCCCAAGTTTCTCTAGGTCCAAACCTCGAACATTTTCATCAAAGGTACATCCTAGGTACTTCTTATGAGGCACAAAGAATGCATATTTTCTAGCTAGAACAAAATGACTTAGAGCGATGACACGTTCTTGAAGTTTTCTGCTGAAGGCTGATTACGTCATCTTGGCTAGAAAGAAAGTCCGGTATACTGGTGTTGAATAAGAGGAGTAACTTTACCCAAAATAAAAGCTAAATGAACAAAATGAAAACTTATAAAACGCGCATATTTGATTAAGTGTATTAAATGGCAGAATTGTTATCTTACCAAAATTTTAGAGTAAAGCCTAACTTTAAGGTATTTTCGTATCTTATTGTGATCTTGAGTTTGTGACCATTTTGGAAGGTTTAATATAGTTCTTAAATAATAGCCTCGGTGCCTATTTATAGACAATAGACATTGTACAACTATGATTTACAAATTGACTTCTTCAAAATTAAACTTGTCAGAGCAGTGTATTGAGAATATATCCTGAGAAATAGTTACTAGATGACAATTGAGTTTCAACATGGCACTTATACCTGGAGACAAGTCAGCATACTGCGCAATAGTTTCACGTGATTTCCTACTAATAGCAAAAGCTCAGTCGATTTTGCATAAGATATGGTTTAAGAATACCACTTTGTACAAAACTTTCGAGTTCTTCAACTGTTAATAACAATGCTGTTTTTGGAATTGTCCGCTTTCAGGATCACTTTTAGTACCCCTTGAGTGTGATCACATGGATCATGACCCCCTTTAAAATACATCTGGGAATTGCTGAATGAAGTGGTGAATGTAGCAGAAGGTGCATGAATCTAGATGGTATTTGGTGCAGATCTAAGAGACCAAGTTGACATAGCCAGTTAGTACCAAGAAGACAAGGTTGTAAATCTAAAGCATAAGTTGATGTTGAGATACATATCTCCTGAAAGGTCAGGCAACAGCTTACTTTTCCAGAAAATTTGGCTGGCCCTTAGAAAGCACCTATTGAGGATTGAAAGACTAGCACTATTTCTGATTTCTCTATCTTTCTTGAGATTATTTATTATATACGGAGAGGTGTGTAATTATAGTAGTACCTAATTCCGATTTATCTATGGTTTTACATATTTTTGAGTTGGCTTAGTGTCGAGGAAATTTCTTTTTATGGGAAGTTGACTGATTGTGTCATTGACTAGGTTTAGCCATGTTTTAGGTGGACCATTGGGGGTGCCGGGGGACCTGTGGACGTCAGTCTTCTCTATTTTCATCTTGAAAACACAGAAGTAGTTGACGAAAGTCTTTATTGTACGGGTTGACATGGATGTGTCACAATTTCTGCGGATGCAACATTCTCTGCACCAGACTCTCGGGACTGGAAACAGAACTGGTGTAGGTTGAAACACGCATGAGATTTGATGTCTTGACTCTTCCTCTGACCCTTTCTTGCAGGTTCCTCAATTATTTTTACCAATAAGTTCTTTTGTTTTCTGTGCATCTCTTTAAAACCAGAACTGCAAACAAAGCACATGAACAGTTGTTCCGTCAAGACCTCACAAGTCCTCAACATGATCGAGCACAAGCTTCTTTCAATTAAAACGGCGTTGAACAGGAAGAAGTTTAAAGATCTGCAGGCCCCGTGGTTGCATTGTCTCAAATTAGGTCTGTTAGACACAGGACCAATTTTTTTTTAGAAGAGACAATGAATTCTATTTTCAAACCTCATTTACCAAGATTCACAATGAATACATATTTATGTTTATTTCGCTACGATTTATGATCATAAATGAATTCATAACTGTTTTCAGTAAAACAACTTCAGCTGCTGAAGGAAAGGAAATTCCAGCAGATGAGAATTCAAGCGAATAAAATGAATGAACAGAGAGCACTGAAGCAAAAAGAAGAATTTTTCAATTTAGAAACTTCACATTTGATCTTAGAGCTTTTAACTCAGCATGTAGATAGTTTAACGCCTTAAGACATTATGAAGTCAATGCTGATTGTTGAGGAACTACTGCAACCTTTGGAATTGTATAAAATGCCAGAAGTAGTCTGCAAAAATGAAAAAGCATTAATAACACGCAATTGCCCTAACAACGGGCATTAATTCAAACTAATCCAACCAATGACCCGCAATTTGGTGCATTCTAACAATTGAACGAAAGTTGTAAATTATTAAGAATAAAATTAATTCAAATGTAAATTTTTGAATGGAAAATTTTCTATCTCATTCAATATCCATTACATAATTATCCATTTGACGTGAATTGCGTTGTTACATAATTTGCACCACCCAATCATTCAGAGACATTTCGGCTAGTTATATTGCCATAGTTGGAACTTATATGATAAGGGATTTATGAACAGCATTATCTTGTTTTTTTAATACCCAGGTTAAAGCAAAAAGCCCACCCAATACTGTGTTTATAGCTAATTTAGTACGTGGCGTAAACATTCCGTATCGTTAGAAACTGAACACCTATGCATGTTTATCGTGTCATCCTTAACAATATGGAGAAAATCATTGGAATAAGAATGGATTAGCCTAATACCTAGTTCCATTAACTTAAACTCAAGAAAATCATATTCAGGAGATTTGGCGAAATGTTATCGCATTATCAAGCACACCATCTGCCTCAAGAGGGCTCTTTTAACTTACTTTCTATGGGTTCTGCATTTTGCAATCACAGCAGGAAAACGTCATAAGAATAGAAATGGTAGTACTTAACCCTGATATTACATAGTTTACCTTGATTAATGTAAAATAAGTGCAAATTATAAAACAAAACCTTTGATTGGAAATAGTCATCCAAATCTTGACTACTGTGTTCAATTAGTAGGGATTAACATTATTTTACACTTTATTAACTTTAGATGAAGGTTGAAAACCCTATTATTTAATTAGTCACGGGTTACTAGGGCACATTATTCTATGGTAACTAGTAAACTGAGTTCTTGAACAGTGATTCCCAAATATTTCATCTTAATGTAGTGATTTACATTTGGATAAGATCACCGTTCTCTTGGTAGTTATGTTACATAGACCAAAAAAGTTAAGTAATGCTGTGCTAAATCTAAATTAAATATTGTTACAGAAATCCTCCTTCTTCCCAGGTAATCCTCAGGGTCTGAGGCGTTGTGTAGTCATTGTAGTTCTTTCGTGCACAGTTTGTGCTAATGCAATGGTACCAATGATATTGATAGTCATGCTGAAGCGTTATATTAATACACAGTAATAAAGCTGAAATATAATAAACCTAATTAAATTTCAAAAGCACAACTTTAACTAGGGGATTTTTTTAGCATATTCAGAATTGAAGATTGTGAGAAACATACAATTCTCAAAAGGGCTAGACTCTGTGGGATACGTTATCGCTGTGTGCGTCATCGTATGCCCGCATGTCTGCTCGCCAGGATTGGGAGGTGCGCCGTACAACTCTGTGTGCAGCGACCTTACAAACAGTGACCAATCATCAACCTCTGTTTAACCTAAACCCCCATCCTGATCATGAGTAGCTCCCTGCGTGCTCACTTTATCCGTAATATACTCGTACTGAATAAACGTGCTTCGTTCTACACGTCTGTTTCCTTTATAGCAGGGCTATAGCTTAGCTGGTTCTGGGAGTCTAGCTAGATGTAGGAGGATCTGCCATAGAGATTTCTGAATCAGTTAGGCTTTA
>UZAE01014277.1:3224-15474 GCA_900617975.1 Rodentolepis nana | reverse complement strand
GGTGGGTGGGGGGGGGGGATTGGTTCATGTTGATTTAAGGGTTTGTGCATACTAGAGTCAGAGTGTACTACTGCCTAAATGTGTCCTGTAAACTAACTTAAAGAGAAAAATGTGAGATAGTTTGCAGGTTGAACAATATTCTCACATCTCTTGGCGAAATCTTTCTCTATGGGCTTTCAGCCTTCAATTATCTTCTAGATCTAATTTTATAATAAGGAACGTTTGTGAATATGAATTAAAACTTTACTAGTTGAATGACGTAGTGCCTTCTCATGTCAAATCTTCAATATTCCCCTTACCAACTGTATATAGACAAGTATATTTAGGTCCAAAATTTGTGTACATCCTAACTAATGAAGACAACTGAAATAAAAGTGAACTAGTCAGAGTGAATCAACGTTTGGATGCAAATTGAAGGCCTTTTCAGCTATAAACTGTGCGTCATAAAGAAAGTTATAAAAATTTATTTTACTCTCTACTTTTGCAGTGATTATCCCGGCAATAATGCAGACAGCGGCAGCATACCTATGGATCGGCCAGGTTAGAAAGCAACTGGGGAGGCAGCCACGATCAAGCGTTGAATCCGGCGGGTGGAGTGCGGTTCCAAGCATTTTCCGCAAAAAGAACGTCACAGACATGACCAGAACTCTCTTTATTTACCGAATATTGGCCTGTGTGGCATCCCTAATGGTTCTTATTTGTTCAACCCTCCCTCAGCTTGTCTTAACAGTTGCTAATCGTCCAAAGGAGGGCAATATTGATCAGCTGTGGGGTTGGTGTCATATATTTGTGTACATGGATCACACCACTCGCTCATTCGCAACGTATCTCATAGTTATACCCTACGTCCTTTTCTTCTGGGATTTCCTATTCAGTGAGGTTGTTCCTCGTCGCCACTTAGTAATGAAACGCATATTTCGTGGAATTGTTATTTCAGCGCTTCCAATAGCCATTATTTCCTCAATGGTGGCAATACCCCTTGTGGTCTATAGGTATGAAAAGACTGGCAACGAAAGCACAATCTATTGTGGGGCAACAATCTCCGGCACAACCAACTTTATTGCCTTTGATTTTGCCGTTACACGAGTAGCGCCAACAGTCATCATCATTGTTGTGACTTCCGCTTTTCTTGTATGGCTTCCAAGACATCACTATGGGGTATTTTATGAGCCTCTCATTTTTCTCGGTCTTATGGCTCCAGTTGTATTTCTCGAAGGAACTGTATACATTGCCTGCTATATGGGAAAAGTTACCAGTCTAATTAATGAACAATTCGCCAACGCAGTTCTCATCTTTTACGCATTCTATCACATGTCCTTCAGTAGTACATTTGTTCTTGCAACTCTTCGATCGGTAATTACTGAAATTCGGCATGAACGCAAGGCGAGAAAGAGATTCCTGATTGGTGAGGAGCCTAAAGAAGATGAACGCAAGAATGCTCGTCGGAGTGATGTGATGCTTGGTCTTCAGCGACAGTTTTCCGTTGTTTTCCGATGGCGATCCGAATGTGCAGAGGATGAATTGCATCTAGAAGAGCGATTTATGGAAAAAAAGCCTGTGGTTAACCTGGAAGCTCCTCCAATTCTAGAGGAAACGTTTGATGATGAATTAACAGAAAAGAAACCCCCCGATGATGTTACGTTGCATTATTCCATTCTCCAACGCTCTGCGACCATAAAGAAAACCACTTCACCGAGCACCAGTCCCCCGCGACAATTTAAACCCAAAACCCCCTCAGAAGACACACCTAGGAGTCCAGAGATAACCCATTTTGATTTTCAAGGAAAATATAATAATTCTCAAAATAGTCCCACCCGAAGAAATCCTAGAGGAACTGGAACAGGTGTTGCCAGAAGCCCAACTTCGCTATCACCCAGATCCCTACATGTAAGACAGCCGGAAATCAATCAACGATTTGGATCTATGACACATATTCAAAACCTACCAGATGATACTATTCTACCTGGTTGTCCTGTCCAACGTAGTCCAAGAAGAACACCTCGATTCGAGTAGGAATCGTTAAATTTTCCATAGCCCAGTGAATCAAAGATGTTGCATTACCTGCTGTTGAATGCAACTTCTCTTCCCTGTAAAACTTACAATAAAGTGCATCATATGAGCATTTCTTTGGACCTATTAAGCAAAGAGCCTTCAATTTAGCTTAATCATTTGGGTTTTTTGGATAGGTGGTGGTCGGTAATAAGGAATTAGTCGTTAACGCGCTTTGATCTCATATCGAAGTACTTTAAATAAGCTCACGTAATGTATGAATCAGTAAAAGCAATCAAATATCTCTGTAAGGCAATTTATCAAATATCTGTAAAGTAAGTATTTACGTAAAAAAGACAAAATTCGAGCATAAAAAATATTAAAAATAGACATCTTTGCCCCCAAAATACTCATAAATCGACTGAGGGAAATATACATATACATTGGAGTAAGAAATAAATCATGATTCAGACGCTCTACTCCAGTGGGCCTAAGATCAAAATTCAAGCCAGCTGGAACAGAACTAGCAAGATCGATCCGTTTTGATGCACATCAAAAGAGCAATGAAAAGGCTCGAATACGGCTTTCATTTCATAGGGACTTTAAAATAGTTTCCAGCTATCTTTGATGTGACTTCCGCAATTAATGTTGCCACTCCATTTCTTACTCTCAATGACTTGAAAATACGTTGGCCATACGTAAATCTGAGTACTATAAGTGGACTTGAGTTAACTGAGTGGAAGTTGTATATTAGCTGTGCTAGGTGTTATTGAAGAACGAAGCGATTGGAATACATGATCAATACATAAAAATATTGAATACAAAAGACATGATCAACACGCTTTCTTGTTCCTTAAGTGAAATTAGGAAAAAGCAAATGGTGAATGAATAAATTGGAATAGTGTAAAATAAGCTTGCACCACCTTGATATGGATTCAAAGAAATTTTTACTGACTTGTAACCTAATTTTTTATCAATAGAGATATTACAATATCATAAATGCCTAAAGAACTCCCATTTCGATTGGTAATCTGCTTAGATTACTTGATCTATTCCATTATTATTGAGATGCAATACATTTCAATAAATAAAAGACATCGAGATTTGATTTCAGCATTTGGAAGATTTCGAAGAGTTGAAGAAGCTGCAACAGTAGCTTGATTCTGGCTAATCAAACAATTTTGCACAATTTACTCTTCAATTTTCACTAACAGAGAACCAGCTTGTTGGTAGAAGTATTCGCTAAAAGTTGGCAATAACAGAACCGTGTTTGATAGATTTTAAATATCTAAAAATGCCAGTTGCATTTCTAAGACGAATCGAAAGGTAGCTAATTCGTTCTCAACATTTAAGAGCGCTGGTGATTCATTTTCGAGAATGCATACTCCGCTCTACTGTAGACAATGCGGTCTTATTTACTAGAAAAGGTAAAATCACCTGGGAGAGACTTCTAATGCCAATATTTACACCCTGGATTACTAGTCTAGACAAGCAAAGTGTTGAAACCTAATGGAATTAGAATGTCCGTCCCCCCCCCCCCCCACCCACCCACCCACCCCTCAGACTTGCATTAAGGACTGTTTAGTCTAATTATAGCAACCATTTGTAGGCGTCTATCTCCCCTTCACAAATTTTACATCCTCTATTTGTAATAACTCAAAATTGTAGAGTAACAGGTTGGAAAGGTTGTAATACTTGATGCAATTCACTTTTTTATTAAGTGGAAGGGAGGGGTTGAGAGAATGTCCTCGTGTTGCATTTAGTTACACTAATAGAAAGCCTAAAACCTAGTACTCCCAATGGATTCAAATGTTAGAAATTCTTTCCTAGATCAGGTAGGCTGTGTTAAACTGCAAGACATCATGAATGAATAGGCCAATGTTGAAACAGTGTCAATTTTAGAGGACCTGGTACTGGGACTAATAATAGATTCATAATTCCAAGAAGTTAGAACAAGTGTAGTTGTGCTTTTAATGGCAACTTAAATCTGAGTGAGTGAATGAGAGTGAGGAAGCAAAGAAATAAAACAACAGTTTGAGAAAGGGAGCAATGGGGAGGGGTGGGGTAGGAGAAAGCTCAAGAGTCGAGCTTGTGAACATGATGGCCTAAATCAACGTGTGTGGCCTAACACAATCAAAGTAGGTGATTCATCTCTAAAGAGTCAAAAAATTAAGATATTCAATAACCTGAATCTGGGCTTTTGTTAAATTCAGTAATTATACCCAGCTTATTATATGAGCATACAACTACAATAAGTATTTTGCAGAAAATTATTTAAATTAATATTCGTTCCCAAATGCAATTAAACGAAACTTTAGATAACCAATCACTGGCCTTGCATCTATTGAAGAACATCTTACCAGATGCCATAGCTAACGGGAAGTACATTGTACATATGTGCGACTTATAATTCTGCAAGAGATTATTTGCCACTTTAAGTTAACCTTGAATCGGCCCAATATAGCTTTCCGAACGAGAGTAGGATTGTTAAAAGACCAAGGTGTTTTATTAATTTATCTAGTTCACTTACGTGAAAGTAAACGAAATTTTCTTCATACAGGCAGGCTGTTGACAAACCAAAATTAGAATAAATGAAAATCAAAATAGTTGCACCATTTACCTCCAAATCGTGTCATAACTCCTTAATGTACAGCCAATCAGCGTCTGAGCAACCACGGTTGCTATCGGGATGCCCAGATTAACGCCCAATGACGTACGGAGCTGAGTGGGACCTTGTGAATTCCCGTGCTGTCTTCTTTCTATCATTTTTTTGGAAAATTTTAACTCTTACATCGTCTGTCCTTTTTTTGCGATTAAACTACCATTAACATAAAGACTAATAAAAGTGGCAATACGATGTTAAACAATAAACAAAAAGGTGTCTCACAAGATATCACTTGCTTAATGCGCAGTGGTTCCCTTTATTAATATAAAACCTGGATTTTTCGCTATTTTGTTCAAGCTTATGATGAAATTTGTTTTCTACCTCTCAAGTAGTCTAATTTATTTAGTATTTCCTCAATATATCAATGAGACACCCTTACATTTTAACATATGGTTCTGAAATCGCATTAAAATGTTTCCCCAAAAAGAGTGGAATAATATGCCATAACGAAAAAAAGTTGCACTACGCAGTAAATTCTTAAAAGGTCATTCTAAACTTTCCTTCAATCGTGCGTGGCATGTGTGGTGCGGGAGTGCAATTTTTATTAATCTCGACCGATTGCCCTAAATGGGTTCCTGTTGCATTCCAAGGATAGTTAACCTCCTTCGGCACTTTAATTTTCTCCCACCGCAAATTATCGCTTCCTTTTTCCCTGGCTTACCTCCCTTCCATTTGTCAACCTTCTTTTACTGGTTTGCTGTCGCCAGTAATTTTCGCAAAACTTTTGAGAAATATTTTGAAAATTTGCTTGAAATATTAAATATTCTAGTCTGCTGGTTAGCTCAGATATGTTTATTTATAATCTTTATGAAATTATGACATGAAATTATCTCAGTTGTGTTAAATCTCGTTGCCAGTCGGGTTTTTATTCCCATTGGATGAAATTAGGTTGTATTAATTACTTGGAAACAGAAATCGAACAATCCCCAAGGTGTGCATGTTATGGCATATTGCCTAATGATCATCCTGGTTATACAATGCCTGGATTTATTCATAATCAGAAAACATTTAAGAGAGTAGTGAAAGATATTAAACCCTTGTATTTTTTGTTTAACTGTAATAAGCTAAGTAATTTGGTTTTAATATATAAAATTATCTTGACGTAAATGACCATAAAAATTGATAAATCAGTTGAGCTACTGTAATTCTACGAACGAGAATCGAATTTCAACGGTTGATAAGTTGATGTCCAAGCATGGATCACATGCAGAAAGGTGCTTAAATCAGCCTTAAACCTAACAATTAAAACATGTGATGAGATTATATGCACACATTAAAATTAATAAAAATTTGCTAAAAATAGGATATGAAGTACCTGTCATGATTGGAATACCATAGCATGGGAGCGTGGCTAACAAAATATCTTTTTTATTACTTTTCCAATATCAAGACGATATCACTGAATGAAAGGAATTTCAAACAGGGCACAATAAATTTTCTTCAATAGCAAATTTCTAACTAATTTGCATTTAATCTCACATTAATCCTCTGCAGGTATCAACCCCCATTCCAATGTACTACAAGCACATGCATTTTTGTTTTAAAGGATTTTTGCTAGATTATGCTTTTGCATCAACAGTAACCTTCATCGTCATAAGTTTGCATTAGTCAATAAAAGGAGGAAAAACTAGAGTGATCTAAAATATTGGTAAAATTAGATTTATGAAAACGCTAAATATTAAAGTTGAAAACTCATTAATTGCGCCCTCTTTTCTCTAATAATATACACAGGAAGCTCATCTTTTAACTCGAATTTGATCTCATTCAGTTCCCTTCCATACTAAGGACCGATCAGCCTTGCTGGTTAATGGTGCTGTTGTGCGCTCATCTTCCCATAATAAAAATAAAAAAACACAAAAATATACAGCAAATCATGATGAGCGTCCATCCATAGTTAGTGATATACATTCCACGCTAATACTCCATCGTAAAATGATGTTAACCACTGGATAACTCCGAACGGGTTCAACAAGTTGTGAAATGGGAAGGCTAAGAAGAAGAAGAAGAGGAAGAAGAAAAAAGTGTAGTGCATTCTTTAAAGGAATTCATAACCAATTGGTCAGTGTACTTCATAAGAATCCGCACGATGTGGTCCACCTTCCACTCCCCTCCCCCCCCCCCCCCCCCCCCCCCCGCCCCCAATAGGAGTTTTAGAAAGGTGGGAATCTGAGTAGTTACAGGTGAGATGGATTTAACCATGGCTAGACCAAGCCTTAACTGCATTGAAACATTTTTTCCTGTATATATCCACGTTTAACCAGCAATTTAACGCCTGAAAAATTACTCAATTAACATAGCTCACAGTAATGTAATTAAAAAATTATACTGATAAATCTCGTTTAAATTGAAATTGAGTCATGACAGGTAAAATCGTAACACTTTCGTAGTAAGTGACCTCATTAGAACTATACTTTAGGTCAGCCCAAGTGAACTTCTGGCCTAATTGCAGGGTGTTCGCGATAAAATGGTTGATTTCATTGGAAAAAACGGTGGGTGGTAATTAAAAATTGAAGCGGTTTAAAAGAAATTCAAAAGACAAAGACACTGTATCATTGTCGAAGGGTTTTGCTTACAGTGGCTCCTATTTTCCTCCCTATAGAGCCTCATTCCTCACTAACACCTCCATGTTCCCGAAATTTTGAGCAAACTGATTTATTGCCTTCTCAATAACTTCCTTAATTCTACCGTAAATAACGACGCTTGCGTAGTAGTCTCACGCAATTTCTCAGCATGCATTATGGCATATTAAATTAAGATCTGTGTCGGCGGTGGGGGGAATTTAGAGGTTAAAGGCACATTGTGACTGGTTTAATTGCTAAACTGGACTTCCAATCATTTCGGACTTTAACCAGGACATGCCACTCACCTTTCAAAATTATTAAGGAAGCATTCTGTGTCAACCATAATCTCTTTATTTAGACTCCTGGGTATGAACTATTGGGAAACATGTTCTTGCATTACAAGATTCAGGTTGAATTCAGTCATCGAATTTTGCCTTCATCACTCTTATGAATGAAGAGAGATTCAAACTTCTAATGATATCTTAAGACAAGTGAAAAAAATACGAGAAAATTATTCTGTAAAGTTTATCCCTAACAGCACCTACATTGAATTTATATCCATGTAATGAAAAAGCTTCACTTTATAAAGCTTTCATGTTAAAGCTGAAATTGGATATTTCCGTAAGATTCGGGCATTACTGATTGGTGCATTTCTTTTAAGAGTAAATAATGGGAGAACATTCGTGGTAACTCAGATAATTTTACAGGATAACAGCAAGATCTTACCATATAATCCACCACGTAAAATTTAATGCAGCAATAAATGTTTTTTAATCTTAAGACCGCAACCGATAGTTTATTGACTAAAGATATTCGAAAAATTTATATATTCACAAAATTATTTCACCTACTAAACCTATTATATGCTATAGCCAAAACAGCCTATTTTAATATGAAGTCCACAGTAAAAAGAAAATATGAATCTTTTATTATTTGAAGGCAATTGAAATGAGCTAACAGTAACTTCAATAAATGACAAGGGAGAGAGAATAGGAAGTTCATTTAATTTTAAATTCTTGTTCTACATTATATAGTTGATGAAAAGGTCAAAATGCGGGTTTCATGATTTGTTACTTGATTGGTTCTGCCGATTATTGTCCCGCTCCTATTGGTAGATTGTTAAATTATAATGATTTGTTTTGTCATTACCCTTCATTTTACCCTTAAAGTACCGGGAAATCAAATAGTCATGCACGATTTTAACAACTAATTAACCAAAATATTATTTCACAAGCATACATTCAATAATATTAACTTCAGCTAAAGAGTGAATAATCAAGTTCCTGTTTTTTTACCCACTCTTACTCAATGGCAATAAATTTCACTTATGCAAATTGTAACTGGATGGCTGCAACTTTTTCACGGAAGTCAAACAGGATTGTAATTCCTTATTTATTTTAAGTTAAAATTAAAAAAAAATATGCATTAGAGAGGGCTTTTTCTAAAGTTTGAATCACATTTAGTCAATGGTTTGCAGGTCTTTATAATAGTTCATAACTCAATTAATAAGCAGATGGCCTAATTTTTGGAGGAATTTTCCAAACAGTTTCTTTGCATCAACTTGTGCGTGCAATTTTGTAATGAACGAGCGAATATTTTCCGCGCTTAATGAAAAGTGCTTTGCAAGCACTCTTTTTGAAATATTTTTTTCGCCCTCACGTAATCCCCTTTCAAAACTCCCCTTGAATGCCTTGATAGGGCAGGAAATTATAAGATATAACCTTTATCTCCATCTTCCTAATTTATTATAAGTATAATTTTGATTTGTGTTATTTTGGGTACTTTCCTGTGAGCTGCAAAAAACTTATTCCCTCTTTGGATTAATTCTAATAGGTTTTTCTCAATTCACAAGAAGAAGTGTAGATAGTTTTCATGCAGAAATACTTTTATTCTACTATCATTGACTCTTTATAATGGCCGAGCGATGAAAAATACTTTAATTTCCTCTCTAGCAAAATCTAAGGTCTCTTCTTTATCTTACAATTTCATCAGAACATAGCAAATCACATGTTAACATTTATTTCTAAAATATATGTATTGAAATGATAAAAATTAATATTGCCATATTTTTTAAATCTTGTTAATTTAAATACAAATAGGATACCTTTTTAAAGGGTTGCAAAATAGCGCTGTGTTTTCAAGGAAATTCACTTATTTACACTGGGTCACTTGGATTAATTTGCAACAGCTAATAGTCAAATTAAAGACAGGAAGTTAATAGATGAATAAATTGCTATGCAATTTGGAATAAAATCTTTTCTTCAATAATATTATGAGCTCAGGTTATGATTGATATCTCTTCTTCCATTTAGCCCTCAGGAAACTTTGAAAATCTTTTTTGACTGAAGATTTGTTTTTATTTTGGGGAATGGAAGAATATTTTGCTTCTTTCATTTTTAGTAATTCATATATTTCACAAACTGATTATTTAAACTGAACAGCAAAACTCCCACATTTGAAGCTGTACTTGTAGTTTAACCTGGAATCTACTGCTTTGTGTGTGTGTTAACATAAGCGAAAAGTAATATTAAGGCAGAATGGTGGAAATAAAATCACAATACAAAGAACATAAAGTCTATAAGATGTTTGAACCAATAAAATTAATGTCCAAGAAGCAATGGTATAAATTATCAACGGCAGAGGCCAACTAGCCCTGCGATGGCAAGTTTCAAATGCCCAAGAGACAGCTTTGTAGAAGACGAAATGTCCTGATCAGGCCAATATTTACACCCGAACCTCTGGTTCCGTGTCCTCATTGCTCTACTCGGGCTGTTTCGTTATATACTATTCGTGGCTTATAACATTTTTTTCAAGTTATCACATTTAATGTATTATTTGATGTAATTTTCAAATGTTTAACTTCGATAACACCAGAGTAATTGAGCTCGTTTACTTAGATGACACGCTTTCTATTATAAGCACAAAATTCGCCCCCTCCCCCACCACCCTCGAATGCAAGGATTTCGATCTCAATATGCTATTTTAATTGCTGTAAATTGAAGTTTATCACCACGAACAGCTATACAATTTGAAAAGATTGAAGTGGCATTAATATTATCGTCACTAAAGAGTATTCTAACAAGTGAATTAACACATTTTAGCATGTGTTATTATAGTAAAATCGTGAAGAATGTTACTTAATGCTCATTTCACTGTTCTCGTGTTTGTCTTTTAAAGAAAACTCTCTTAAATAGTAATTTGCCTAAGACCATTCGAAGAGATGTTGGAAAAGCCCTACATGAACAAAGGAAAAGGTCTCCTGGAATTGCTATTACGAAGAACTCAGATACATCCAATTAACCATGGCGGTTGGTCGCCAACACCAGTGAAAACGCATCGATGATGACCTTCCATTTGACAGACGTGCACGTTGACCGCTTCACCATCGGTATGAATGCTTTCAAATACCTCAAAACCATGAAAGCACTATAAGCAGGAAATGATAAACCTAGTCTGGTAATTTTATTTTTTTCCAAACTTATTATATGTTGTAGTTAAAGCTATACATATCCTCGTAAGCATAAATATTTTCAAATGTTTTCATTTTAGCTGTGTAAACGAGGGCGTCTGTTTTGGACTCTTACAGAATCTGGCCGCATATCCTACTGCATATTAGGTCAAGTTTTCTAATAGAGCACTATTATGAACAATATCAATTGAAAGGTATATTTTTAAGGTTAAGATACCCTAGAAATTTAAATGTGAACTAGGTATAACAACTATTGAATCTACACTTTGTGTAACTTATCTTTGCCATTTTAACTGAGCTTAAGTAGTGGTCGGGTTTCTGTCTGTTGCTTAATCACTTTCAGGCCCTAAAAATATTGATTTTCTTCTATTTTTTCAATAAAGATGTCTTTTGCAAATCTCAAAATCTAATTGACTTCCGAAAGCTTGAAAGTAAGCCATAGTCAGGCCTGTTTGTAAATGGAATTCTAACTTATTTCTTCCAGAGCCTCTTTTCTTACTCCATGCTAATACTTCATCTAACTGAACTTTATTTTTACAGGAGTAACCTTTTGGTTTTCATAAATTCTGCAGTTACTTCTTACTTCAATAATCGGCGAATTGAGGCAGGCGCAATAAATTTTGATTTTAGGTCACATTGATTCATGGCTCGGCCTAGTCTCTTTGCTTATTATTCACCGACGCACCTCATGCTTCTGGCCTCTTTGGCGGCTGCTAATTGATGAATAAAGGGGGCGAAATTTGCTCACCTCCTCAAAACCCACTTCGCCTGCTACACTCAACCTCCGACAATCATTTCCGAGTGTTCAATTTGCACGTAAATCTAATTTACTTCAATTCCTATCTCTCTCTCTGGAAAATCTTCTTCTTCCTATTGGTTTTGAGCTCATTGACGGAATTATTTTATCGCCTTAAATCTTATGCAACCTTTGCTGAATTTTCACTACTCTTTAGGTGGAATTCTTAATTTATCTTAGGAAAAATTTATTTCTTTTGAATGAATTCCTTCCTTAATGCTACCAGCACAAATATCTTACTTAGATCATAAATAATTTTGTATGTTGCTTTTAAAAATACACAACGCTGTTTGAAAATATAATTTAAAAATAATCATAAAAATAAGGCGATCTACTTAATATAATTTCCAAGATAAATCGGACATTTTTTCGGGTAAATAAGTTGTAAGGAAACTACTTGAAAAGTTGATTCAATTCCTAATTTTTGATTCTAAAATTTTAGGTAAATTGTGAAAATCATCTCTTGTTTATCTATATCAGAATTCCTTCCTTCAGGCTGACAGCAGTCTCATGACGATATTTTCCAAAAGATTGCTTGAAAAAAAAAGTATCGAGCCGAAGAAGGAATATTTTTGCCAAGGAAGAAAACTGCACTAAAGCCGGGACTTCAGACAAATCAGAAGAAAATGAAGTTCAACGAAGAAGGTGTGAAGAAACAAAAGATGTCAAGGTGAAAATTTTATCTCAATGGGTTAATAGTCAAATGTTTCTGCTTAATAAAATAGTATTTTACAATTCATGCTCACTATATATATCCATTATATCCTTTA
>UZAE01014276.1:2275-15484 GCA_900617975.1 Rodentolepis nana | reverse complement strand
TGCGGCCGTACAACTCTGTGTTCAGCGACCGTACAAACAGAGACAAATCATTTACCTCTGTTTAACCTAATCTCCCATCTTGATCATGAGTAGCTCCCTGCGTGTACACACTTGATCCGCAATATACGTCCTGTCCTGCGTGTGCACTTTATCCACAATATACTCTGTGTGTACACACTTGATCCGCAATATACGTCCTGAATAAGCGGGTACACTTGATCCGCAATATACGTCCTGTATAAACGTGCTCCGTGCTACACGTCTGTTTCCTTTATAGATGGGCTATAGCCTAGCTGGTTCTGGGAGTCTAGGTAGATGTAGGAGGATCTGCTATAGAGATTTCTGAGTCAGTCAGGCTTTAATAAAGTAGCAATCCGCTACACTCACTCACTTCATCCCCTTTCTACCTTTGTGTCTGTCTCTTTTACATCTTTGAAACACTCTTCTGTTCCCCTCCCTCGAAATTTTTCACTTTGATGTTCCTCCCCACTGTGAAGCCTGAGGTCAACTAAAGGGTTAATGATAACTATCTAAATGCCTTCCATTTAATATAAATAAATATAGTGAATAAAGTGTACACGCAGGGAGCTTAATCATGATCAGGATGGAGGATTAGGTTAAACAAACAGAGGTTAATGATTGATTGGTCACTGTTTGTAAGGTGGCACCTCATAATCCTGGCGTGCAGGCATACGATGACGTGTTAAGCTATGACGTGTCCCACAGTTTCAAGAAATGTGAATGGAGGGATTAAGTAGGTGGTGATTATAGAAAGGAAAAGTTATTGGTGATTTGAAAGTGCTTAAACCCAATCGATTCTAATTTTTCCAATAGCAAATGACTGGATATCCTCAATTTACCAGGGTTAAAGTTTTCCATCTAAGCAAGTACGAAACGGCATGTTGCTAGTATACAAGAGAGCTGTGCCTACTAATGGCCAGAAAATATTGCGTAGAAAATGTGGATTTTATATTAAAATGTCATTGGATTTGAGCTCTAACTTTGTCCGTTTTCCACACAGCAACTTCACACGCACATTTGTATATATAACACATAAAATAGACTGTCTATTTGTAGCAAACCATTCTCACATTCTCCACTTTTACTCTACTGTTTGAATATATGTTTAGTTAAATTTAATTATCATAGCATTTATTTCCTCTTAAAAGAGCGCTTTTGAAAGTAAAACATTTCAAGTGGATAAAACTGATTAAAAGACAATGCATGATAAGGTAAGAGAAAATTAACAAGAAGAAAGGTCAATAGAAAAGTCGAAAAATCAAAATTTTTTCACTAAATTGGTTTATATATGGCCGAGTAGTGCAGCGGTAATAATAACGGCAGTTTTATACATTGGTGGCACCACTGGAAAATTGCAAATTTTGCAAATGTGTATTTGAGTTCAATTTTTGTCTATATACGTTAAAGGAAGCAAGCATTGAGCAGCTTTCTTGACAGAAAAAATAGTTCAGCCTTGTTCACGATCAATGCAATTTATTTTGTTGTCAAGGCAAAAAACGCACAGCTCCAAAACAGACAAAGGACACGCTGAACAGACAGTACATGCTTCTTTCATTTCTTCGGGAGTTAGAGGCCTGCAAGAAAAGTAAAGCCTCTAATAAGATTTACAAAATAGTCAATTTGGGTTTCAAAATATTTGTTTATTTATTTATATCAAATGGCAGGCTTTGTGATAGTTATCATTAGCCCTTTGGTTGACTTCAGGCTTCACGGAGGGAGAGGAACATCAAATCGAAAAAAGTCGAGAGGGGGGGGGGACAGAAGAGTGTATTAAAGATGTAAAAGAGACAGACACAAAGGTAGAAAAAAGGTGAAATGAGTACTGTGAAATTATCGAATATGACATACAGTCTGATCATGGAAGTTTGAAGTGAGAAGTCAACTGCCGATTAATGGACTTTTTGCCCCATGAGTATACGTTTCCCAGGGTGCACCTCGAGGCGGTAAGTCTATCGCACACCCCATTGGCTTAAATATAAAAGTTGGCTTGTGAAAGTTATAATCGAAAGTTGCTACTTTCCGAAATGTAATGTAATGTTAATCTTAAAAACTCATACCTTAAGAGCAATTTTTGTTGCTTAGATTTCAAAGTTTATTTGTATCAAATAACAGGCTTTATGATAGCTTTCATTAGCTTCACAGAAATAAGAAATATCGAAGTTCAAAAAGTGGAGAGGAGAAACAGAAGAGTGATTCACAGATGCAAAAGAGACAGACATAAAGGTAGAGAAAAGGTGAGGCGAGTACTGTGGAAGCAGTCGAATATGACATACAGTGGGGTCATGATAGCTTGAACTCAAAAGTCAACTGACGGTTTATAGACTTTTTTCCGGTATGAATATACGTTGCCCAGGGTGCACCACGTGGAAGTAAATCTATCGCACCCCTCATCCCCTGGTTTAAAAATATTAAATTTCGTTAGAGGAATCGAAATGATGCTTCAAAATTAGGACAACATGCGAACTTTAATGATGATTTATTCAAATCCGTGGTTGACCGAAATTTTCTGTTCACTGAGGAAGACTTAATGCACCAACTTGTATGTCCATTATCAGCTGTGCACCTGCACTTGAAGAACATCGGTAAATTGAGTAGTACGGAAATTTGGGTCGCTTAGCATTAACTGTTCCGGCATAACACAGATTGAGAAAGTAATACATGCATTTCTTTGTAATCAAGGCAAAGATTTCGCCTTATTTGGTACTAAAATATTGCTTGAGACAGGAATCGGATTGTTTAGAACAAGGTAGGCTGTCCCATTATAGTGAGTCATCCTTTGGTTCTGAGATATTCATAGGTCATTGGCCATTTGCGCCATTTTAAGTATATTTTAAAATCCAACATATCAGCAAAATTTCTAAATTGAGATGTTTTCAACTCCACGAGGTTCATTAAATGCTTCTCAAGGTCAATTTGTGCATTTAAATAATCTTGTAATTTTATGCCTAATAAAGTCCCTGTTCCTAGTTAATAAAAGAGGAGATTTCAGGTTCACTTCCTAGCTGCACGTGAATTTTAGATTTCGCTGAAATTACTGAAATAAAGTACCCTTTGTATAAATCCCCTTTGTAGCAAAATTGAAATTTATGGTACCAACAACAGCAACAGATGCAGCTGTGAATAACGCTTTTCCAAGCAGCTGTATGCATTTACGTGCTATGTTGGACCAGGAGCCTTTCACGGGCCAAAACAAAGCTAACAATTTAAAATATGTACATGTTTACATACATGCACTTGTGATCATTTTCAGAGACACATTTTTTGGAAGACAGCGCATAAATAAATTCCCTCCTAAATTAAGTACGCAGTTTTTAAAGTTGATTCAATTAGTTTTGGAATAATTGATGAAAGTACTGGTGGATATATTTAAACAAAACTAGAAATCTAGAAATACTAAGTATCTTTATTTTAAAATTTGTTTTTTTTCTAAATTACCGACAGACCATTGTATGATCCGCAAAAAATCCCTTCCGATAAAAAGATCTTTGGGCAATCATTTAAGCATGTAACATTTCGAATCCAGACCCATTATTTGACAAATTGTCTGTTTATGAATGGAGTTTCCGTACACATAAAATGTATTTTGTCAGCTTTGGAAAGGATTTATGGAAAAAAAGAGTTTGCACAGAATACTTGCCATTGTGTCCTATCCTAGTAAAGAATACATGACTACATTAACTCCCATTTTCATCAAATTTCTGTTATCCGAAAGCTAAATACAATTACCAGCTAATTGCATATAAATATCTTAGTTGCGTATCCATGGTTTATAATTTTATTTGAGTTAAAACGAAAACATTTTAGGCAAATGACAAGTCCTCACACCGTTGTCATACCTGTTGTGTAAATAAATTTATAAGTTTTTGATTATCTGACCTATTAAGATCTCCATCATTTTTACATTATATTTAAAGTGGCGTTTTCTTCATGTTTTCATAAAGTAGATTATAACTGTGTATTGTTTTCAAATTCACTTACTATTAGAATATACTTTAAGGTCTATAGATAGATTCAATTAATCAACTTAGGATTGTTAATTCAACAAAAACAATTGAAAGAGTTCAAGAATCTGAATTCACCTAATAATGGCAACAATTAGTGTGATCCTAATTCCATCCATTAAGAAATATTTTGCACTTGCAAAAGACTCCCAGCAGTTTGGGGATTTTTAGAGGAAAAACCAAAAGCAAAGGAAAACGGACACATTCATGATGTTGCTGATGCTTGCATTTCTGTTTTGTCAGTTGGCACTGCATGTAACTAAATATAGAACTATTACCTACATTGATTTACGGTGGGATTTGATTAAAAGGGGAAACGCCCGTTAGATTTGCACATTTACAAAATCCATCTGCTAAGACGCAGTGACAGTTTCCTTTCTTTGCCTTCTTCTGGAAGCAATGCTATTCCTATCCGTGTCTAAACCTAAATGAGTATGAGGCAGTTTTCGAGGTCCCAACCGACAGACATATAGCTTATTTTAACTTTCCTTAACAGATTACATGAATCACATTTATTTGATTGGCATATTTCTAAATACATTTTTTTGAATTTATATCGAATTTCACTTAACATAAAAACTTGGAGCAGAAAAAAACACTGATTCACCTAAGCCAATGTCCTTCTGGTTTGGTAAAGGTGTTTATAACACTATTATGTGGTCATTGCAAGCTAAATTGAATATGTCGGATTTGACAGGTGCTTCAATTGAGAGTAGTTCTACGTTATAAGTACGTATTTTATCTTCCCGACTGGATATTCTCCTTTATGGGGTGTGCGACAGACTTACCTCCATGTGGTGCACCCTAGACAACCTATTCTCATACGGCAAAAAAGTCTATCAACCAGCAGTTGACTTCTGACATCAAACTATCATCACCCCTCTCTATGTCATATTCCACTACTTCCACAGTACTCACCTCACATTTTCTACCTTTGTGTCTGTCTCTTTTACATTTTTGAAACACTTTTCTGTTCCCCTCCCCCTCGCGGCTTTTTTCACTTTGATGTTAATTCCTCTCTGTAAAGCCTGAAGTTAACTAAAGGGTTAACGATCACTATCAAAACCCCTGCTATTTGAAGTAAATATTCTCCTTTATTTTTGCACGGGTCTAAATGTTTGGATTTATTTTTTACACTTTCGAGATATTTTGCTTTGATTTATTCACACTCAAATGTTTTTTTCATTAAACTTGAACAGTGGAATCATGAATTTGATTAAATTATATCAGATTTATACTCCTTTGTATCTGGATGACGTCCCAAAAATTAGAGATACGAGCTTATAATATGAGGTTTTATATTATATTGGGTATAAATTATACCCAATATTCTGCCAACGTGTATGTGAAAAATAAATTCAGTTCCCTGGGTAAACAGGCATGTTCATATATTTCAGTGATTCAACACGAACCTTTTGGTATTTGCTGGTGAATATAGCCTAGATATAAATATTCTGCGTGGAGGCCAATCGGAGCATAGATTCAACGCAAATTAAGAAAAATAAATGCATTTTATGGCTTTGTGCTAAAGGTGTGTAAAGTTTTAAGAACATGACGTCGACAGGGTTAAACTTAAATTTAATTAAAATAGAAACAAAGCTATTCATGGGGTGTAGTAAACAATTTAATTTTATTCGTATTATCACAGATCACTTTGAGTGAACTTCTCTACGACTGTACAAGTCTTGTACAGTCATGTTTTTTGAACTTCAAAAGAAGAAATAACTTGAAGTTTTTTGACGAATCCACTTAACTAATCAACATAGGGAATGACTCATGAGTGTTGGATTTGCGAGCCCATAGTAGAAAGCAAATCGTTGAATAAATAAAGACAATATGAAACCCAAAATCAAAGAAATCTTTTAACAGGCTCCTTTTATAATTTATTTCAAATGACAGGGTTTTTGATAGTCATCATTAACCTTTTAGTTAACTTCGGGCTTCATAGGGGAAAGGACCATCAAAGTCACAAAAAATGGAGGAGGAACAGAAGAGTGATTCACGGTAGTAAAAGAAGTAGACGAAAAAATAGAGAAAAAAGTAAGGTGAGGTGAGTATCGGGAAGTGGTCGAGTATGACATGCAGTGGTGTCATGGGAGTTTGAAGTCAAAAGTCAACTGCCGTTTTATAGACTGTTTCCCCGTACGTTGTCCAGGGTGCGCCACGTGGAGA
Source organism: Rodentolepis nana (assembly GCA_900617975.1). Classification (NCBI taxonomy): domain Eukaryota; kingdom Metazoa; phylum Platyhelminthes; class Cestoda; order Cyclophyllidea; family Hymenolepididae; genus Rodentolepis; species Rodentolepis nana. The sequence goes on along the minus strand of UZAE01014276.1, from coordinate 9,290 downwards.
TAAGTCTAGCGCGCACCCCTCCCTGCTGAACTTAAGTTATGTGATTTTAGTTGCTTGTCTGTTGTAAAAAAAATACAAGCGGTTTCCCCACTGCACTGGCTTATAATAATTTCCAATTTTAATGGGTCGAAGTCTGTGTATAAAACTCCTCAAATGGTTTAGTGCAACAAATATGCGAAGATTTTAAATAAGCTACCTTGAACATTTTAAAGTTCTCAAGCAATAACGGTTAGCTTGATTCGTCAAAAAATAGGGACCAATTTGAAGTGAGAAGAGCTATTTATCCTTTGATGTTCTTCATCTTAATTTTCACCTGAACTGAAATGAAATTTAATGTTTAAAAATCATTACTTTCTCCTTTCGTGCGAATAGCAAAACATTGAATATTCTATTGAATATGATCGGAGGGTCCTATATTCGTGGAGAATTCAAGTTTGTTTCGACTCGGAAAAGTATTCGATTTAAAGTGGTGACAAAATTAAGCATTGATAAACAAAATTATCTTTTTAGTTAAATCTCCCATCCATAACAATTAAGAATATTTTTACATATTCAACAAATATGTGAAGTATCGCTATTTACTCACCTCAAATTGATATAACTAAAATTCCATTATTAATTTGCACAGACTGAATGGAGGTTTTCATTATGCCATATTTCAGAGTAATTGATGAAAATACACCTTATACTCGTGTTCATGAACAGTAGGCCTTATCTAAAATGTGATGTTTTGAGGTAGCTGGTGGCGATATGACGTAAGATAATTCAATGAAGTGAAATTAAATAAGCCGGTATTATATCAGTATCAAGGGCTGTGCGATACACTTACCTCCACGTGGTGCACCCTGGGCAACGTATACTCATACGGCAAAAAAGTCTATTAACTGGCAGTTGACTTCTGACTTCAAACTACCATCACCCCACTGTATGTCGTATTCCACCACTTCCACAGTACTCACCTTTACTTTTTCTCTACCTTTGTGTCTGTCTATCTCTCTTACATCTGTGAATCGCACTTCTGTTCCCCACCCCTCGACTTTCTGCTACTTTGATGAACCTTCCCTCTGTGAGGCCCGAAGCCATCTAAATGGCTAATGATAACTATCAAAACACCTACCGTTTGAAAGNAAAGCAGGAGTTCGAGACTGGCAACAGCCGTAATGACATCGTATCAATACTAATTCAGAGAGGTGTGCGATAGACTTACCTCCACGTGGTGCACTCTGGGCAACGTATACGCGTACGGCAAAAAGTCTATTAACCGGCAGTTGACTTCTCACTTCAAACTACCATGACTCCACTGTATGTCATATTCGACTACTTCCACAGTACTCACCTCACCTTTGTTCTACCTTTGCGTTTGTCTCTTACATCTTTGAAACACTCTTCTGTTCTGTTTGATGTTCCTTCCCCTCTGTGAAGCCTGAAGTCAACTATAGGGTTAATGATAACCATTAAGACGCCTGCCATTTGATATAAATAAGTATAAAAAGCAAGTGTTATGGAAATCGGACCTTCAGAAAAGTATTTCTGAATCCTACGCGATACTGGAAATTGGCCTTAAAAATTGACCATTGTGTAAACATTTCCCTGTACCTCTAAGAAGCTGGACTGCATTAACGATCATAACTAATTGCGTTTTTCAATAAATGTGTTAGAAAGGCGACTTTAATGCGCTCTAAGTGGGCTAAACGTGAGTTCCACTTCCAATTGATTACACACACACGCACTGCTGGGAATCGTTCCTTTGGTTTACCGACTCCTATCGTCCGCGCAAGTTGAATTGAACATTTATTAGTCAAATTGAACTTCATTATTGTAAAGCCTTAAATTCTGCCGCCTGTCAGTATTCGCATTCAATTTAAGAATGAAGTATGACAACGCAACATACTCAGTATTGTGATGTTGATGAGAAAGCAACGCAATATTTTTTGCTGCTGAACAATCATGGCTTAAATGTTTCACTTTACTTCCTGTTAAGTGAGGATAAAATTAGTTTCGATTAACGCAATCGCTGGGAAATAAATTGAAAAAACGGTTTTCTTTATTACCCATTCACCTTAATGACTATCAAAATAAGAACAACTCTTTAAGGAGAGCGAGGCGGCATATTGGAGAAAAATTTATTTATTTCAAATGGCAGGCGTTTTGATAGTTATCATTAGCCTTTCAGTTGACTTCGGGCTTCACAGAGGGAAGGAACAACAATGTGACAGAAAGTCGAGGGGTGGTGAACAGAAGAGTGATTTACAGATGTAAAGAGACAGACATGAAGGCAGAGAAAAGGTAGGATGAGGACTGCGCCAGAAGTCAATCGCCAGTTAATAGACTTTTTTGCCGTTTGAGTATACGTTGCCCAGGGTGCACCACGTGGAGGTAAGTNACTTACCTCCACGTGGTGCACCCTGGGCAACGTATACTCATACGGCAAAAAAGTCTATTAACTGGCAGTTGACTTCTGACTTCAAACTACCATCACCCCACTGTATGTCGTATTCCACCACTTCCACAGTACTCACCTTTACTTTTTCTCTACCTTTGTGTCTGTCTATCTCTCTTACATCTGTGAATCGCACTTCTGTTCCCCACCCCTCGACTTTCTGCTACTTTGATGAACCTTCCCTCTGTGAGGCCCGAAGCCATCTAAATGGCTAATGATAACTATCAAAACACCTACCGTTTGAAAGAAAAATATTAGTATCAATGTTAACGGATTGAAATCGATCTATTTATAAGAATAAAATTAAATGAAAATGGGGCACAAGATGCCAAAGTTGGGTTGATACAACCCCTCATTCCTTAAACTCGCTCAACTCAGATAACAGCTTTCCCTTGGTATCATTTAAATTTAGAGCCGCATCTACCGGAAGTACTAATTCTATCTGACAAAATCGTTTCAATTGGCCTAATTGGTTTGAAGATGTTCTCCAATAGAAATGACTTCCCGAGCTCTATAAATATTTTAAATTTTCAAGAAAAGCGCTTGCGAAATTTCACCTTCCACTCTACTTGACAATCCCTTCACTAGAAGCAATACTTTCTTGCGCAAAATTAGCATTATCAGCACTTTTGCTGATCATTTTTATCAAATGCACATAATAATAGAAGATATTCCTGGAGAAATATTAAAATAACTCTCCAGAAACGGTTGCATATAAGTAAGCATTTTTTCCCCTCATGCGGAAGAGGAAAAACGTTAACACCGACTTCAGTGTTCATAAGGGTTCATATCTTCCTTTTTTGGACAATGACTAATCGAAGGTAACTCTCACTTTAGACTTAATGCCATTTGCGCTTGAACTAAGTAAGATGTCACCTATTTTACTTATATTTAAACACCCATCAATTCTTATTCATTCTTCTTTATTAATGCCATGATTTCATATTGTAAAAATATGTAAAGGCTTCTTTTCAAAGGGGAGAGTTCCAGATTAGAAATGATCTGTATTTTGAAGTCCAAATCTCTTGGAATATCCAATAGTTGATAAAACTTGTGTTGGGCTGTTCAATTTACAGTTGCACAAAATGGATTTCACTTCACACCATTCAGGTCTTTGAATATTTTGTTTCATTTGCCTGTGCTGAAAAGATTGAAGTTTTCCAATGAACTAAAATATGCCCATCAGTTAACAAAATGAATGGGAACTAAACAGTAAGCAACTGAATTTATTCAACATGTCTAAGCTGCGCCTACAATGGAACTGTAAGGAGTTTCACTGTAAGTTCAAATTTATTTATTTATTTATTTCAAATGGCAGACGTTATGATAGTTATCATTAGACCTTTAGCTGATTTCGGACTTAACTGAGGGGAGGAACATCATAGTGAAAAGAACTCGTGAGGGGGGAAAGAAGCGTGATTCACAGATGTAAAGAGACAGATTTACACAAATGCAGAAAAAGGTAAGATGAGTACTCTTGGAGTGATCGAATTTGATATACGGTGGGGTGATGGTAGTTTGAAGTCAGAAGTCAATTCCGGTTAATAAACTTTTTGCCGTATGATAATACGTTGCCAAGGGTGCACCACGTAGAGGTAAGTCTATCGCCCATCTCTGTGAATTCAAATAAAAAATATAAAGTGAATGATCCAAGAATGTGCATAAAGAATGTTTTGGGCAACAGGATCACAATAGGAGAAAATCATTCAACTATTTCGAGGTCGAGATCTCTAAATCTCTCTCTTCTCCACCTCTAGTGTAAATAAATCCCCCCCCCCAAATAATCTTGTTTAAACGAATTATGCAAAAAATTAAATGAAATTGAAATTGCCTTATTTGATGAATCAGAATAGAAATTGAACTACAAATTGATAGGTGGCAATTTTCACGCAATGTCACTTTTATGCAAACCTACCATTTGAAATAATGATAATAACTTTTATTCAAACCAATATTAAGATTAAAATGTAACTAAGGAAACCTAATATTAATTTATCATTATATCAGTCCAACGTCAAGGTATATTTCAGGTGTCATCGATTAAGCACTTTACGACAACAAAAAGTATCCAAGTTCTTCAATCTTCTGGTAATTCTGTGGTTATAAATACCCTAATACGCCTTGGACAGACAGATTCTGTAGTCTCCGACTGATATTTTTAGTCACTAAGAACTGATTTCCACAGTCTTGCTAACAATCCTTCTTCCAAACCAACTTTTCTCAACAACTGATCTCTTATCACTACGACCTATTTAACTCCAACTGAAATTCAATTTTTTGTGTGACTGGGATTGTGCCTCAATCCGCTACCTCAGAACGAACTTTCATTTGACCTAATTTTATCAAACAACATGACGCCTTGTTCAAAACACTACCTTCAATTTTGCCAAAAAATTTCACAACACATTAAAAATGGATTAATGAATCAGATGTAGTATTAAAAAGTACCATTTATTCCTATCTTTCTTTAGGTTATGATCATGTTTTCACCAAGTGCGTTTCAGGAAATTAAATTTTTCAAATTAAAAAAACTAATTAGAGAGAAGAAAGCAAAAGTTTATGAATATTAGAAAGGATCGAAACTCAGGTTTGAAGTGACCGCGAAGGCGCATATGGATACGAACACCTGATAATATTATTTTTCACCTCTATTCATTCAATTTTGAATCTCGTTTGAAGTGTTCGGTTTTGAGATTTGGTTTTTTGTCTCCACTTTCGAGTCTCTGAGTTTGGTGACAGGCTGACCTAGTCAGGACACCGGAATAACCACTCTGGTTGATATCGCCTCAAATCTTGATTTTTTGGATGAGATTGGTATCAAATTAACTCAATTTTGGTTATAAATTCTAAAAATGAATATGCTAGTACAAAATGTCAACAAGTAAGTATATTTTCAATATAGCCTTTAAATCTCTCCTCCCTGTGTATTCCTTCTTTCTGCATCGCAAGTCACGGTTGATATTTCCTTTAATGCTCATATTGTATATTATAAATAGAGAGGAGGAAAATAATTAGTAGAATCGTCGCCAAGCAAAAAATTAGTTTTATACCCTATAAGGCCATTAAGCACGATTTCCGTGTGCCAGTGTTACTGTTTTCATTTTCTAAATTTGGTAACTTTGTGTGCGGGCTGCATTTTGCTCGCGAAATGTCACCTTTGATGACCGTTTTTACGCCCATTTTATTTTGGGCTTGTCGTTTCCCCAAATTTGTTTCCTTGAAATTGATAGCATCGAAAGAAATCTTAGCTTTGGTCTATCATTATGTTCCGAAAGGGTTTGAAAGAAAATGTTACGAACTTCGACATTCTTAATTACTCGAGGGTGTATTACTGTGTGCGTTCATCGAAAACTCATCTTATAAGTAGTAAATAAAGGAAAAAATACTGAATATGATTAATTAAAAAAACCAATTTAATGGTTGAACACTCTCCGTTTGTGAATGCCTGCATTCTGTTTTCAACAAATCCCATTTTAAGGAATAGTAAATTCCGTTGTTTGTTAAAATTGAATGCATTCATTGTGTAATCAATGGAAAAGGGAAATGCGTATTCTCAAATTCTATTCTACCCTAATGACAGCAAAACGAAAGAACATTAATTTGAGTGAAAAACCATCGAAAGATTGCCTCACAGAAGTGGATGAATAATTATTTATTTATATCAAATGGCAGGCGTTTTGATGGTTATCATTAGCCCTTTAGTTGATTTCAGGCTTCACAGAGGGGAAGGAACATCAAAGTAAAAAAAGTCGAGAGCAGGGTAACTGAAAAGTGTTTCAAAGATGACGGTTGAAAATTTAGAAAAAATGTGATGTAGTACTGTGGAGGTGGTCGAATATGTCATACAGTGGGGTCATGGTAATTTAGACTTTTTTTGCCGTATGAGTATACATTGCCCAGGGTGCACCACATGGAGGTAAGTCTATCGTACACCCCGGATGAATAATAATAAATATCCTCATACATTTCGGGCCTGGGAGTAAAAGTTTGATGTGGCTCTGGAACATAGTCATGCTCATTGAATTGTAAGCGAGAGAAACTGTAGGTGCACTGGGAAAGGAAATACCTGATGTTTTGGTTTTTGTGTTTATATACTTAACATGGGGGCAATTTCCAAGATATTTGGGAGATGCAGTGTTCTGCAAATAATGAAAGAAAACGAACATTCGTGACTTCATCACATTTATTTCTAAAGGCAAAATATCAATAAATTGTGGTGAATCAAATTTTAATGTATTTTATTGGTTTCTTTCGAAAATATTAACAAGCTTAAGGATAAGTGAATTAAACTGGCTGTAATACACATGGAGATAAAACCATTTAAGCTACTTTTATAGGAACTTAGAGACGGTTTTCAGCTTGGTAAAATGGGTAATTGGTTTGCTTATTACTGCATCTGCAGATATGATCGGCAAAATTAATGATCATCACTCATTTCTTTATTTTGGCGTTTTGATAGTTATCATTAGCCCCTCGGGCTTCACAGAGAGGAGGAGGAGGAACATCAAAGTGAGAAAAAGTCGTGAGGGGGGTCAGAATAATAATTCACAGATGTAAAAGAGACAGACACACAGA
>UZAE01014275.1:0-15508 GCA_900617975.1 Rodentolepis nana | reverse complement strand
CCTACTATAAGATTTGGAGAGCTACTTGATGACTAAATTGACCGGCTGTGCAAGTACTTCTGAATAAAAGTTTATTATACCAAATTGCAGGCGTTATGATATTTATCATTAGCCCTTTTGTTGACGTCAGGCTTCACAGAGAGGAAAGAAGGAATAGAAGAGTGTTTCAAAGATGTGAAAGAAACAGACACAAAGGTCGAAAAAAGGTGAGTCGAGTACTGTGGAAGTGGTGGAATATGACATAGAGTGGGGTGATGGTAGTTTGAAGTGAGAAGTCAACTGCCAGTTAATAGACTTTTTTGCCTTATGAGAATACGTTGCCCAGGGTGTACCACATGGAGGTAAGTCTATCGCATACCTCACTTCTAAATAAAGTAGTGAAACATAAACTACCATTAGAATTTTTCTGCTAGGACCGCACTTTTACATTATTTATAAATTCGTGTGTAGTTCTACAACAAGTGTTTTACAATACTATATAATGAGCTTAAACGGTTAATTCGGAATGTAAACTCCTAAAGGGACATTTTCCTCTCAAACAAAAATACAATGGGGACGAAATTTAACAAGTGAACTACTCTAAATCCCTTTGCCATTAGCATAGAAGCTTTCCTATTAGCTCTGGCTTCCTTTTCTATCATAATTTTTTAAATAAACTATTTTTCTCATGTTCGGAAGTTTTCCCATAGAAAAAAACTCGTCCAATGGTTCCATACCTTGTCGAGGATACAAAAAACGTATTTTTCACTTATGTATTTTTCAAGAAATGTTGAAATATGATTTTGGAGGGGAAAGCAATGAAAACTACATCTACTAACATCCAGTGTGGCATTCACTTATTGAACAGATTCTGACCGAGTTTAGTCCCTCAGATGACACAGGTCAGAGGGGTCTTTGAGATGTAGTATGATCAAATATAACTGCAGCTCTGGACAGGAATATTTGAACGCTATCCCCTTATCTAGTCACTAATTTCAACTCTGTAATATGGACCTGTAGGATCCCCTTTCGTCCAGTGTTTTAATTATGTCCTTAGAACTTCACTGATTTGTATTTATATAGTTGTAAATAATGCATCATTTAAATTACAATTAACAACAGTTAAAGCGAGTTGAACTATGTGAAAGGCGGTACTTTCTCATTTAACAATGCATACTATAATATCTCTTCACTATGATAGAGACAGGAAAAACAATAGTCCCGCTCTCACCCTTTAAAGTTGGCAAAACGGCGAAAGCTAGGCTGCAGGCTATATCGAGTGACTTGCTTAGTCCTCGTCCCAGTCCAATCACAAATCATATTTACCTAAGCGTCATGCGTTATAAACACACACGGACACACACTCACGCGTGCCTAAGCTGCCGCTGCCACTCTACTATGATTCATACAGAAGCCTCTTTCCCCAATTAAGTTAGCAGCCGTAGCTGGCTGGGTGGAGGTAGGCCTACGCGTGGTCTGTTTGCTTGATTCATAGCCTAGCGTGGAGTTGCAGGGGGGGAGGGGTTAGCTACTATTAAGCATTGCTAAAATTCAATGTTTTTTTCCAAGCTCTCGTCATATATGCCAAATATTATGTATTACTAATTAATAACCTAAATTACATTAATCTAATTTTGACTTTAGGCCTCGAGATTAGGTAGAAGGAGACTAATGGCAATATTGAGGGATAAAGGTACATATATTCATATGGATAGCGCGTAATGCCCTGACCACACTGGTGAATGTATAGCTGTAGATAGAGGAAAAATAGTCGGGAAACAGTAGAGAGATCCAGTTCTTGAGTTCCTTATTTCTTCTCACCTCAGCTCGCATTTTATCTGTTGTCCGATTAAAAGAATTCCAAACATCCATATAGTTAAGAACTAAGATATATGCAACTTCTGCATTGAAAGATCTTGAATGTTATACCGAAACAATTGTGATGTTGTCGAGATTATCTGATCATTGATTTATTTTCACTGAATCATTGCATTCAGTTAATAGCTTCTGAATTGATTTTTTCGCGGGCACAAAGTCAAAATGTCTATGAGTTGTGATTTTTAAGGTGTTTGAAGTGTACGCAAAGCTATAACTCTTGTCTAGATTTATCTCACACAGCCAAATACCAACCAAAGTACCCATGATTAGTTTGCACTATTAAAAACCGCAAGTCAAGTTGTATTCATCGCATTGGTAACTATTTCGTGTTTTCACAACCATTAATGTCACTTTCCAGTGGGGGCTTAAATTCTATTTTCAGTGTTTACACATATACGTTCGCGAGCACCTCAAGACTAAATTTGCTTAAATGGCTTTGCAGAACACCGATTTAGTAAAACGAATTATGGCTTATTGTAAAATGTGCTCTATTTTACCAGTCTCAAAATATTGAAACAATTTACTTTAGACTTTTGTTGATTATTGTGAAAAATAACAATATCACTTGGGCCAGAGGTGACAAATAATTACACTAGTAGGCTAAAATAGAGAAGATGGTTTTTGCATTGAACTATCATTAGTTTTACCCCTATTTCAGATTGAAATATAACGAGGATGGGGAAATTGAACAAAAAGCTTTAAAAACTGAGTGTCGTACAACAAGGGTTTGTGCTGTGACTATTTCTTTGACCCTGACACTATGAGAAATAAAGCGCATAGATTTTGAAGCCAAATTATCAATTGGCTTGTCATTCAGAGAATCGGGACCTTTCTTGTGATTCTTTGCCAAAAAAAGGATTTTTCCTGTCGCAAATAACCTCCCCCCCCCCCACCACCCGAAACTGTGATTCATTAGTTCACCCCTCTGACCTGACATATAAAGGTGACCGGTCTCAGATACGCATGGAGGGATATCATTATAAGTAATATGTCCACTTCAGACCTTGGATAAACTTAAAAAAATACTTTAAAGAAAGGCATCATTTTATAATCTCAAGAAGAAAAGGTTCAGCCAATAATCTATTGGTCATAATAAAGTTGCCCCTAACCCTCACTGTATGCATATCAATTAGCATCACGTGAATAAAATTAAGCATATACCAAAATTAAGCCAAAAACAGAAATGTGAATATCTCGTCATCATAGAGGAAAGCGTCTGCAAAATCCATTCAAATTAGTTTGCGACAGAAATGCTAAAAAGCGATAAATGACAATCCATTGATCATCAATGGTAGTAAACATCGAGACCAGACAAATTATTTAATCTGATGGAGGCAATATTAGGCTTGGTGATTAATGTGCTAAGAGGCGAGGAACAATTTTGCTTTCATTGGGAGTTGGTGGGGGGTGGGGGGGGGGGGGGGGGGGGGNGGAGTGGGATAATACTGGATAGGGAGTGAAGATAGAAGAGTGTGATAGTTAAAAAAGGAGTTAATTCATATGAGTTTTTGTATTTGAGCATTTAGTTAATAGGCAGCTAATTTACTCACTCCTCAAATAGCACAATTACTGATGTAGTTCTTATCCACAAACCTCAGTATTTATTGGTCGAGTGCTCAACTATGATGGACGCAATGGTGGCTTCAATTTATTTATTCTTCCAAGGGGCCGCTGAAGCAACACTATCTCGGGCGTTATCAATCATTTGCACGTCGAAACCAAGGTTATCTGACGGATATTTATTTATTTATATCAAATGGCAGGCGATTTGATAATTATAATTAGCCCTTCAGCTGACTTTGGGCTTCACAGAGGGAGGAACATCAAAGTGGGAAAATTTGAGAAGGGGAACAGAAGAGTGATTTAAAGATGTAAAAGAGGCAGATATAAAGGTAGAGAAAAGAGTAAGGTGAGTACTGTGAAAGAAATCGAACATGACATACAGTGGGTTGATGGTGATTTAAAGTCAGAAGTCAACTGTCAGTTAATAGACTTCTTTGCCGTATGAGTATACGTTGCCCAGGGTGCACCACGTGGAGGTAAGTCTATATCCGACGGATATTGAAATAATTTTAGCTAATGACTCAAAAATGGTGCACAATAGACCTAATTTAAAGAACCCATTCTTGGATTATATAAAAGTAGCATTTCGCTGATTTATATGATTTAAACAACGTACAAGAGAATATACCCACAGGCACTATATCAATTCACTCGTAGGAGGAGGAGGAGGCTATGTGATGGTAGTAGTAAAATTGATGGTTGTTGACCAGGACATGTACACAAACCCATGTTTATATTACGCTGACATTCACAATTTTAGTCAACTGGTGCGTATATATCACTTCGTCTAGAGGTTCTAATTTATTGAGAGCTAGTTAAAACCCTCCATCTCCTGAGAGACTTAGATACCAAAGCTTGCACATAGGTTAATCATAACATTTACTGGGTACACGAAATATGGAAGTAAATGAAGTGGGAATAACAAGAATAGAGGGTCACTTTATCTTGCTCATTAGACGTACAATACTTGCGAAGTTTACGTTTGATCACTTCGTGCTTCTCATTGCGTTTCAGTAGCGAATCACAGATGCTAATCCGTTGCGTCAAATGAATTTCCTTTAACTGGTGAGGGATCCATAAATCAAGTTTCTTGACATAACCAAGGGTTTTTAATTTTTTTTTCAATGCATGTATGCGACACATTGAACCTCTCTGCAATATCTCGTGTTGTGCTGTGACGATTTGAATCGATAATGGCCTTGATATGGGTTTCATCCACTTCGACTGGGCTGACAGATCGTTGTGAATTTTTCAGTGAAAAATCACCGGAACGAAATCCTTCAAACCAATTTCGACACTGCCTTTCTTTTAAGGCTTCATCTCCATATACGGCACATAACTTCTTTTGTGCTTGCGATGCGTTCTTGTCTTTGCGGAATTAATACAATAAAATGTCGGAAGTGCACGTCCTGTTCTTTCATTTTTAAATTGGGATAAAAACAAAACTAAAGAACTAAACAAAAAAAATTTTTTACTAATTAACCTAGAAGCCCATACAGTAGGAAAAAATATAGATTAGATGCTCTGGCCACGTTAACAAAACAAAAGAAAGTATAGAGTGAATCCGTCAACAAAAACGGCAATGACTTAGTTGCCAACCCAATAATTTCTTTGTCAAATTCAAATGCTTCACCACCCAGTGTGACTTCTGTGTGCATCTGTATTGGCAAGGTTTAACATAAACTATGACTAAAATTGGTCAATTTCCACCAACTAATAGTTAACTTATTTGTTCTGTCTATTATGGGTATCTTTTAATTTGTCCTTAAGAGATGGGGTACTCACTGTGTTTCTCGGTCCTCATGACTCTCTTGAGGGGTGAGCGATAGACGTACCTCCACGTGGTGCATCCCGGTCAACATACACTCATATGGCAAAAAGTCTATAAACCGACGATGACTTCTGACTTCAAACTACCATGACCCGACTGTATGTCATATTCGATCACTTCTATAGTACTCACCGCACTTTTATCTCCACCTATGTACCTGCCTCTTTAACATCTGCCAATCACTTTTCTGTTCCCCCTCTCAACTTTTTGTGCCTTTTTCTGTTCCTCAACTCTGTAGAGCTCGGAGTCAACTAAAGGGCTAATGATGACTATTATAAAGTCCTCCATTTGATATAAACAAATATTTTTCTTGATATTCCCCTTCACCTAAATAATCTTATACCATCATTCTTCCATCATTATGAAGCCGAGAATTTTCAAAGCTAGAATCATCATAATCTAGATGTTTTTTACTTTCCTATTATCTTAATTAGGCTGAGTTACTGCTTATAAAATGTAGATTGGATGATTATAACCACCTAATCTTCAAAGCCCCCTAATATGTGTACAACACATCTCTCTGACTCATATGGTTACTTTCATTTACCAAACACCTTAGTGAACAATAAATAACGCCCATGCCACCAACTATTGTTTGATTACACCCGTGAGGAATAAATTCTGCCTTAGTAACTCTTGTTTCCTTTTGTAGATCTCGCCCACTTTTGATGTTCTCATAAATCAATCATAAATGCTTATGCGTGCTACCATTATAAGAACTTATTTCTAGTTACCCTTTGCATTGACATACTGTACGAACCTTACCTAGTGAAGGGGTAAGTTGATTTCACTGTGGAAATAAAAATAATAGTCTGAAAGTCACCTCCCCCACACGAACACCTGTTTTTGCATCCACCTGGATTTGTCCTTGTTAGCATCGTTTTGCGCAAATCATTAAACTTTATTAGAATTATATTTAAAGCAAGAGAGAGAGAGAGGGAGAGAGAGAGAGAGAGCAGTTACATTTACATGCAGCTGGTTCACCGAAGCTGTTGGCTGACTTGAAGGCGCATGAAGTACTCTTTGTCAACGCTTAAGCACACTCTGGTATTTATTTATATCAGATGGCAGGCGTTTTGATAGTTATCATTAGCCCTTTAGTGGACTTCAGGCTCCACAGAGGGGAAGGAACATCAGAGTGAAAAAAATTGAGAGGGGGGAGGGAACAGAAAAGTGTTTCAAAGATGTAAAAGAGACAGACACAAGGGTAGAAAAAAGGTGAGGTGAGTACTGTGAAAGTAGTCGAATATGACATACAGTGAGGTGCTGGTAGTTTGAAGTGAGAAGTCAACTGTCGATCAACAGACTTTTTTGCCGTATGGGTATATGTTGCCCAGGGTGCACCACGTGGAGGTAAGTCTATCCCACACCCCACTCATTAACTTTCATTCAAATTCCTAAATTCCGAATAACTGAAATCCATTATAAGTAAGTATTATTAAATCTTGTTCTCCTTTTAATAATCACCATGAATCTATAGACCAATATTTTGTATTTAATTTAAATGAAACAGATGGAATGAAGGATTTATGGATTATTCAATTAGAAGAAGAAGAAGGCAGAAACGGAGATTTCCTGCCTGAAACCGGAATTTCTGCATAGTTCGAGTTACCAATGAATGCTTCGCTATTAAGTCTTCATGCACTGAGATAGCCTGAGAAGCAGTTTGTGGAGGGCTTTAAAAAGTTCGAAAAAAACAGTATTAAATGACAGATGACCCTTTTCATTTTTATTTTATTTATCACCTATTATTGAAATCTGCTTGAATTCATTTGAGTACAGAACGAGGTATACACTCGAATTCACTCATGTTTAACTATTGGTTAACAATGCCGTCGCTTCCAGTTCGAAATTCAGCCCTAAGTTGTTGGTGCTCGTTTGTAATTTTTTTTTTAAAAATAGCAATTTAACTCACAGCCACTCAATAGACCGCCAATAACAAGTCCGAGAAAGAAGGTCTTTGATTCAGCCACAATGAGACAAACGAGGAAGGCTGTGTGTTTTACGTACATAACCGCACAGGGCAGTGGGGGGGGGGGTGATAAAGAAGGCAGCAGCCCATACAATTATTGCCATGACTACATGGCATAATTGTAGTCATGGCTACCGCCAAAGGTCTCTCTTAAAACAATGCCGCTTCGAATTCACAAAACATCCCATTAGTTTTGGAGGTACTTATTTAATTATTACCAGTTTTGCTGCCGCTGATGCTACTGACATTAGGGATTTTCGCCATGCACAATGGGCTAATGTATTCTGACTTTTAGCAGTTACCGCTATTAATGGAGAAAAGGGAGAAGAGTCGTTTTACTAGACCGAAAGTCGGCCCATGTCTAGCATGTTTAAAGTAAAGGTGGAATGAATATAGTCTGAAACGGAAGAAAACTACACTTTCAAAAAGGCTGTTACACCAAAATGGTATGAAGAACAACCTGACTTATTGGATAGTTACTAGACAAAGTGCGACAATAAAAAACAAAAAAATCATTTTGGGAAAGGAGTTGGACCAGTATAGTAATTCAATATGGGCTATGAAAAGAGAATTGGACATGAGAGATAATTAAGTCTGGTAACAGAAAAATTTGAACAAAATTCTATCTCTTATTTCATGGTATGGACTCTCGCTTTGCAGTAAAGTTCATGCTCTAGTGATCAAATTTCAAAACGTATAATGTCTCGTATGCCACCGCAGATATACTTTCCTTCCAACAGCCAAGACTTTGGAGTTAATTACAGCCGAAATAATTTAAAAGGCAGCATTTGCTTGAGGGTACCGAATTGGAATTCTACTAATCAATTAATATAACTTTTAGGATAGATAACTAAAGAGCGTCATAGATAGGTGCTAAATCAATAATACAAGGATTAAATCCTGAAATCAAGATTTTGAAACATTAGGTTGAAATGCAGTGACCTCTGTTCATTGAGTAATTTCGAGCAACCAGATGAGTATAAAGTTCAGCTGAAGGAAGTCTATTCTCGTCTAGCCCATCCTTTTACATATTAGACACCGTTCTGTTTTAGTAAGTTTCGTATAATTTTGTGCCACGCGGAATAATAAACACCTTCTTTAAAAAATATGCCATGACGTCTAATCATACCAAATCTGGTATTAGTACCAAGAAAGTTTCAACATAAAATTTGTAGGTGAAAACCTAAAATGAATGGGGAAATAATTATGTTCATTAAAGGAACAACCATTCAGAATAGTGTCATCGATAGTTTATCAATAATACTTCTGGGTGCTGTAAAATAGAAAACGTACATACTGATACCGATTTCTCGTCTGTCCTCACTCTCAGAGGATGATTTTGATTAGTTTATTTTCCCAAGATTTATAAGGTCTACTAAACAATCAAATCAAATTTTGCTAACATAAACGATTTCAATACGCTCTGTGTCGATGCCAATCTCCTGTTTTCTTCTGTTTCTTCGCACTAATCTCTTTACTCATCGTTTCCTATTGGAGTATAATATATTATCGGACCACACGCAAATATCTGACTGCTGATTTGAGAAAACGCGATTGTCATATTTCAATCACAAGAATTTAATTTGCATTTGGTTTTTATTATTAATGATCAGCAGAAGTGAAATTGACGTCAACTTCTGCAATTTATTCACTTTCCAAAATCCCTAATGTCAGGACTCAAAAGCTCATCACTCACCGGCCCTTGAAGGATGTCGCTTATTATTGGTCAGACCATGGTATATGCCACTTGCTACGATACCAATTTGATAGACTTTCAAGTTTTCGTTCTCAAGAATGTGTATTTATTAAACAAGTAGCTCCACTGGGAGGGTATATTAGGAATGATTAGACTTTTGCACAGATATTTCAAAATTCGCTACCCTTTACAAGGTTTTAAAAGCGTTCAACCTCATAAAAAATACGAGAGCTGATTTTCAGTAAAAGATCGAAGAAAAACCTCATCCAGTGAGATAAATAAAGACATGAAGTAGTTTTCCACTCTTCAATATGTGTGTTTTAGAGAAATGCTAAATGAACTACTTTTCTAAGCATTTTGGTGCCTCAGATTAAGAACTCCCATTACAATGCACCCCCCCCCCCCGGGTATGAATAATAAGTATCCCGGGTAGGAAACTACCAACATCACTGGATATGCACCTGTGACCTCTGACTTGGCCGGCAAGCACTTGGATCCAAGTGACACAGGCAAACTGATTTTCAACATTTTCGATACTCATAATTAAAATCAATCATTAATAAAAGTGCTTTACGGTTGGGGATAACATTACTGACCCCACGTCTATTTAATTCAATTTTCGAGTTATTGAATTTTTGCATTAAACGGTTCTCACTGTACCTCATTAGAGATGAAAAATGACAGATTTGAAGAAAATGTGGAAAAAGTAAAACCTAAGCAATTATATCAGGTTTTGAAAATATGGGCTTCTGCAATTATGGACGCCAAAAGGGGACTATTTCAGGTCCCATTGGAAGGTATGTTTTCACACTGAATTACATTAATACGAATATATGAGGTGAAGAAAGCATTTGAGGCGTAAAATTTCGACAATTCTTTCGTAAGCCATTAAAGGCGATCGGATACTTTATGCCGTTTAATTGCATCACTATGTACAGGGTTCAATGGCATGGAAGGAACTAAGTCGCATCTATTTCTTCTACACAGGCTTCGAAAGTTGAATGATATTTCAAAAAATTAAGCACCTTATAGAGCTGAGATTGAAGCTTAAAAGACAGCTATTGAGCCATTCTGCCATTATTTATTCTGAGTGAAATAATATTACTTCTGGGTGTTTGTTTTATGGGTAAACAGATAACTTGTTTATTTAAAATAAACGACTACATTTAATATGCGAATTGAAAGACTGGGAAGTACGCTAAAGAAATTGAAAATCTATTTTAAATGAATGAAGTTACTTATGCTTAATTGGCAAGCAGAGCCCATGAATGTGAGACACATTTCGAAATTTCTCGATGAACTCATTCCCATCCAAGACAATTTCAAGAGACCAGTTAGAGTGAATGATAAATGAATTTTCCAGGACACTGCTTAACCCCAAACACTTTAGCTTTGACTATCTTCCTAAATTGAGGCAAAGCTACAAGTCTTTTCATCATTTTCTTTTCTTTGAAAGCAAATAAATTGAATTGAATCAGTCATTTCCCTTTTACAAGCACTTTAGTGACTAAGATTGGTCGTTAGGAATGCCAGGAGGATTCTTGGTCCATTATGGCTGAAACATCTCACTAAAGGGATTTCCAAATTTGCAAAACAAATATAAGAAGAAGGAGATGTGGCGCAATTGTCTCCTTGCCTAAGTTTTTTTTAATCTCCATAACTTTGTAGGTACCGAACAAGGAAAAATAAGTTAATAAGTAGCTGTCACCTTTTGTTAAATTGTAGAGTTGAAATTTCATAAAAATTTGGATCAAACTCTCTCATCACCCTCTGCTAATTTAATTCAATAAAGGCACGTGAATATTAGTCTCAAGAGTAATAGGACGGTTAGAAATTGAAGTACTTACCGGCATTAATCATAATGAACCAGTGTACTTCAAATGGCCCAACTCCTACTACTCTAGATACCATGACGAAATTAAAAAAAACAGAAAATAAAAAACAGAAAAACTATAAAAATCTTATCAAATCCCTTTGGTCCTATTTATCATAAATCAGAACTCTACAGAACCTTCAGAAAAAGCAAACATCTGTTCGAGATTGTTTTCATTTTTCCATTGGGGCAATATTTTTAACTTGTGAAGCGTCTTGGTTTAAAGGTTAAATTAAGTTAATTTGCATACACAGACACGGAAATAAAAGCTATTCTTTATCAAATTTTTACTCCTTAATTAGTAATAAATTTTAAGATGTTTTTATATAAACTAAGACCACTTCGATATAAAGCAGCATCTAACCAATGAGTTATTTTAGCATTTCCCTGATTGGATTTAAATCATGCAAAGTTATTTTAAGATATTTTATACCCGTTGAAATTCCTGAGGTATTGAGAAAGTGCACGGTAAAACAAACGATTTAAATACCCACAAAAGAGCCTTTTGGAAAAAAGTACCCTAAATGCCTTAACAAAATCGTTTGCTTCGAATGATTGGTTCGGAAGAATCTTAGAATGAAAGTGAATCCTCCTAGAGCGTATCATTTGACAATTTTTGGATAATCTATTGCAATCAGTAAGTGTATACAATCATATCACCACATGGGTACTGATAAGTCTTTAATCAATAAATTCTGGCTTGATTGATTTGAATCAAGGCTCTCATAGCTTACAGTATTGAAAAGTACATTTAAATATGATTTGTTCCATCTGTACTGAGTGTTGGCTCATTTGACTGTCCAAAATGGTGTAATTGACACAATATTATGCTACAATTCCTTGGAATTTTAAGTAGTTTCAAACGCCCCTCAATGGTTAAATTCTTGGCCATTTAAAAAACGATACACATCGTGCTATTGTATCAGTAAATGTATACATTCTTCATTTCATTCTAATCAAGGATTATCAAAACAATTTCTGCTATGGCAAACGATTGTCTAAACCCATTTGCTTTGGCTGAGAATGCATGTCCCTTGACTTGGTTCATAAATGTAAGGATTTCCCATTCGTTCGGGGTTTAAATTATTTCTCCCTGCTAGAAACATGTGCAAATATTTGGGATATTTAAGAAATCTGCTTCGTGCTCTCCTTCCTAAGATTACCTTCTGTTCGGTTATTCGAACGAGGACAATAGAATATGCATTATTTAAAATTAATGTAACACTTTGGATGTCCTAAAAATAAACTTTATTCAATTGGTGCGCTGTTGACAAAGGAAAATTTATTGTCAAGTTTTACAACTCTCCAATAGAACTACCGAAGTAAACAAAGTTGTCGGCGACGTTAAAATAAATTGGGTTTTAATTTGCTCACCTAATTCTGAAGTATTTGTTGAAATATTATAATTCAAAAAGTAGAATGAAAACAAATGGCTGTATCTGACTGATTAATTTGTGTATCGTTTGATATTGACCAATGAATTAATGAAGTTTCATTTTGTTTTATGAACTGGCAATATACTTATTGGATTTAATTATAGGCAATCAAGGATTGGATATTGGATGAGAATGAAATAATCAGAAATCTCAGATAAAATACGAGTAAATGCTCTTGATAAAAGGCAAATACTCACAAAAAGTGACATTGAGAGCAGTGTTGTTGTATCAAGGAGTCTTGCTCAATTGGATACATTGAAATTCAGATTGTTTACTGATTTCACGATAAACCCTCCCTCCTCCCCTATGGATAGCAGCGAGTATTTTTCTACAATACGCAGTCCCTATTGACCAGCTTTTAATTATTGCGTAAATATTTCACATCTTTATTGTGAGCACCATTATATCACGTGAAAATTCAATATTTGTTCGATTAATTGATGCTAAATTATAATATTAGCTTTAATGAAAATTACTAAATGGATGCTTTATCTATACAATGTTTGATTGTTTGCATGTCTTTTTTTAAAGAATTGGATCCAAGGAACCTCTAAAAATTTAAAATCATTCTCCATATATTCAGCTGATTGTTCTTTATCGGCACCCATTTTGTTAATATTATTTATTGATTATTATCATCATCCCATTTTGTACTTTTATCCGTGGCTGTGATTAAATTTGTTTGATAAACAGATTTCTACAAAATTCGCAAATGACGACAAAAGGTCTACATCAGCATACATGAGAAATATTTACCTACCTTGAAATCCCGGTGCATAGAGTCATATGAATTTATTTTGCTTATAGGAACAAATTAGATAATTAAATAAAAATTAAATTGTTCAGTAATTACACAATCATGGTTGATCTAATGCTCTGTGAACAAAGAAGACCAATTAAATGATGAAAAATGCATACTACTATGTTTTATGGATACAGACGGGGATAACGTTCCTCACAATAAGTGCATACAACTCATAAAATCTTCCACTTAAATGAATTAATTATTATTTGCAATGAATACTAAACGATATAACATAAAAATTCAAATAGTTTTTTTCCCAATTTGTTTGGACTTACAATATCAAAAATTGAGCGAATGGAACACTAGTAATCCTATTCACCTTAAAATCATTTTAAATCCAACTTCTTTAATGTAATCTTGACTGTCAGAAGAAAATATTCAAATTAATGAATTATTTCTTAAGCCATAAACGTAGATTTACATTCCCAAATGCCAATGCGTATGCAATGGACCATAAAGAGAGGCAAAATACATGCTAAATGAGTCCAAATGTAAAAGCTTGTGAAGCCCTTAAGGATCTCCTACCTTAATTCCCACGTTTCCTTTTGCTAATTCCATTCCATGACTTTAATTAAACAGTTTTATAAATATTTGAGTTTGGATGCTTCATGCAGTGATATGCTGCAATGGTGACACGAATAAGGGGTGGGGGGGGGGGAGGGAAAGTTTTGAAATGATTAAAAATTAGGTATAATTTTTACAGATTTTAAGCTTGTTAATTGAGATAAAGTTTAGGTTTAAAAACGTATAAACAATGAGAGATTGGTTAAGCTTACACGATAAACTTATTGACTCATCGATATCATTGTTATGTATGAAAACACCTACTCATTTTATTGGCCAAAAAATAAAATGCTATTTTCAATCGATGTGTAAACGTAGAATGAAACAATATTTTATCTTATTCCTTCTTATTCCTTCTGAGAGCTGGTACCTTGCAGTTGAAGATATGTTGAGTGAAATAACAGCGAGTTCTGATCATTCGAAGATGAAACAGGGATCATCAAAATAGAACCCTGTTGAAAGAGCAGGTCAATTCTTTAATTGAAGTTTTAGCCTTGCACAATACTGCAACAAGATAGTGGATTTGAGGTACATTTCTTCCGGCGAATTTTAAAATAATCACCAGCAATAACTTTGGAATAATCTTTTTACCTAAAAGACAAATAATATACATATAACATAATGAGATTCACAACCAGATTTTGAAATTTTGGGATTTGGTTTCGAGGATACGAAGTTCTGCAGAAGCCAAGTTACAGCTAACAACCCTTTTCCCTTTGCATTCTGGGATGCGCTGTTCTATTAAAGCTTAATTTTATAGATGAATGAGAGACAATGGCGGATATTACTCTTCAGTTTCTATATTTACATGTTCTGTAAATTGCCTTACACTCTTAGTAAAGTATGAGAGGGCATTCAGAAGCTATATATATATATGCCATTTTTACTATAGACAAGCCAAAATTCCATCTGAGTCAATGGAAAGTTCACGTCGCTATTGAGATAAAAACTGCTCAAAATAGTAAGAATAAAAATAAAGCTAGTCTATGCCATCAGGATATTATTAAGAAAATGCTAAATTAATAAAAAAATCGCTGGTTGAACATAGTTAATATTGTCAACTTGACACGTGTGTAAACAAATGATCCTTCAAAGTCCAATGAGTCAGCTTTGGCAGGTTAGATCAGTTTATGAAACAAATGATCAGTCCGTTATACTGAAAAAGGGAATTTGCTCACTCCAACAGACGCAGACTCTCAAGCTTAGTAAAATCATTCCAAATTAACTGGACAAATAGGCACTTTCAACAAGTCCAAACTGAAAGACATTGAATAATAACATAAATTAAGTTCCGTGGAAAATAAAATAAAAGTAAGATAAGATAAATGCTAGAATCATGTAAAGCAGTGTCATTCGTTTGTCTGGGTCATTGGAAGAAAAATTCTCGCTTCCTGACTTCAGATAAAGACACTAGCTCTAAAATTTGGGACGACATTTCTATCTAAGCTTTTGACCTTGACCACTTTAAGCGCGGATTCTTCAGATAAGTAATTATCTAGAAAGAGATCTTGGAAATTTAGTTCAGGAAAATGCAAAGGAATGTAAAACCTCTGTTTTGAAAACCATCAGCTGCAAAAATGTCCAGAAACTGAGCTCTCACAAATCTCTCCCTCTAAAATCGCAAGGAATGAAGTCCTTACAACCCTTTCAAAAAATCACAATTGATACTAGACTCGTAAAAGAGAGCGCTATTACTCTATTAACCATGAAAAATACGTCTATAGTCTTCACCTGATAATACCAAAACTCATCACGTCGACATCAGCCTGCTGTGAGACACGTGAGTAGAGTTGGGTACATTTTTTCAAAAGAAATAATTTGGGCGTTAAAGGGTTAACAATGAAAAGGCTATTCACGAGATGGAGCTATTTATACGTCATGGTATAAAAATTTTAACCCCCCCCCCCTCCC
>UZAE01014274.1:0-15511 GCA_900617975.1 Rodentolepis nana | reverse complement strand
ATCAAGACACTTTAAGCCTATTGGAGAGAATTTAGCTTTCCAGTGCCTTCGACAATGCGTTTCAATGATAATCACACAGCTTCTATTTTAAGAAATGCCAATTTCATCACTCTTTATTGGTCAGACCTAAGCTGGAAGATTGACACTTTGTCACTAACAGACTTCGAACTCGTGCCTTTCGAATTTGTCATCAGGGTGTCTACTTGTGTGACAATTTTTTAACCAATAAGATATGAAATTCATTCCTTTAGATTATAAAAGGACGCATTTTTTAATATGAAGTGGTTTTATGAAAGCGATCGTGAGAAATTAGTTAACGCAATTTACACTGCAATAAAATTCTCCACATGATCTCTTTGTTTGCATTCATGACTAATTCTGATGAAATATTTTATTCTAAGTGCATTTACTTGAATTAATACATGGCTCCTTATTTGAAATTTTTTATCTTGACCTTAATTAACTACCATATTTGGTGCTTATCATATTGCCTTACAAGAATTAAGATGCCGTAGCTGACTTAAGGGGAGTGAAAGCTTATTGCATTTTTTTAATAATTTACATGAGCTAAAACTACAATTGCAAAAAATTGAAGGATACCAACTTTGATGTTATTTGAATCAGTTCAATCATATTACAAATCACAGTAAATACAGCAAGTTTTTTTTCGATTTTATTTCACCCTCCACATCCCTCCCACTGCAGATGCTATAGAGCAGGCGCGAAGTGTGATTCTTGTCGGTGGGACAATGAAAGCATTTGATGAATTCATCGATCAAGTATTTCTTCCAGCAGGGAAGGGCGACGCAGATGTATCTATCTTCTCCTGCGGACACGTCATTGATACTACCAGTCAATTGACGATTTACACGACTTCAGAATCACCTGACAATATCACGTGGGATTTCACATTTAAGGTTTCTTCGATATTGCAGATTTAATATCTACTAATAACGCTTAAGTAGAAAATTATTATTTAATTAGGAATCGAAAAGGACCCCGGCTTATTAGTGAATGCGGTGAATTCTTGATAGCAATTTGTAAACTTATTCCAGGTACTGTACTCATGCACATGTGTACGCCACTAGATTTCATCAAGTGACCCAATACATTCTGTTTGTCAATAGGTGTGGTAGCAGTATTTTTCCCTTCCTTTGAATATCTCACGATGGTATGGAATCATTGGAGAACCACTGGTCTATTTGCGCGTTTACCAGCAGTGAAAGCGCTGTTCAAGGAACCACGTACTGCTACTGCTCTGGCGGAGATAATGCAGGCCTACACGAAGGCGGTTTCTGAAAAGTGGGGGGCTTGTATTGTCTGAAGGAATCAAATTCACTGATGACCTTGCTCGAGCTATGGTCATCATCGGTCTTCCATATCCAAACGTTTATTCTGATTTTGTAAACAATATTTTCATCTTTGAGCAAATATTCCACTTATTTATGCAGAAAAGATTTGAATTTGCAAACAGTTAATGGCTAGATTCCTCTTATCGAAATTCTGTGTAGATTTTAAACTCCTATAGACCTTGCAATCTTTGCTAGCATATAGTGCTCCTTTTTACTACTAGGATTTACCATTTGAAGATATTATTAATGATCTCGGAGTTATGTTTTATTTGATACGGTGAGGTTCTAAGTTCTTGTGCAAAAGCCACTTTAAGTGAGGTTTCGATGGGATTCGACGAAGCGTAGGCAAATCAGATAGGCATTCTAATACGAAGCTGACTTGCGAAATTGGATTATGCCACTTTCTAATTTTACTTGGCAGATGAAGGAGAAGTTGAACTATCTTGAGAAACGTTTTGGAAATTGAAGCGGTGGCCAACGTTTTTGTGAAGCACTTTGCATGCTTTCTGTGAACCAGGCAATCGGATGTTCAATTCGATATGAAAACAACTATGCAATTGTTTTCCTAATGGATCAACGCCTCATTAATAATCGACGCCTGCGTCAACTATTACCGTCTTGGGCCCAGATCGCCTTCAAACCTCTTTTTTCTCACTTTGAGACTTTGAAGCTGGAAACGGTGGCATTTTTCGCAAGAACTTTAATTGATGCAAGTTAGACCGATAGAAATGGGCAAACAGTACTTAAAACAGCTCTCAATTTCCCCATATGTCAATATATTAATAAATCAGAATTGTTTACGAGTTGAATTAGACTTAGTTTCTAAATGTAGTGGACGATATATAGTCAAAAGGAGTACATTTTGGCTTATAAATCAATGATGGCGTTTCAATGGGACTCAAAGTTAAGTGTATTCCATGAGAATGGCAGAGCTGAAACTGGAGAACACTTCAGTAGGTCTTTTATCAAAGTTTTACTTGGAAGTTTAAATTAATTACCTGAAGAGAGAGAGAGGACAGAGGGAGAATTAGAGCCCTCGTAGTAAATCTAATGAATGCGAACCACCAATTACGCTACGTCAGATGAATTGGTAATGTCCTTAAAACGAGAAACTTCTCATACCGAAACGAGAGCTGTTCAAATTAAGCAGTGAACATGGGGAGAATGTATCAGTGCTAAGAAATTGGTCAAAGTGATTCATACTTATTGCTCAAAATGAAAAGGCATCTTTTGCCCTCTAAAAAGGGTGTATTGCAACATCGTCAAATCTTATGAGCTTCAAAATGGGTTTCATATGAAATCAAGTGAAACATGGAAAAAAACAGAATTAAAGAAAATGAATGCTTTACTTATCAAAGTTCTGAAGAGCAACACAAAGAGCGATTCGATCCTCCTGTCTCATGACACGTTCAGTGAAGTCGACTGGTGCTGGATTTCCCCAATCATACATGCGGAATATGATGGGGATAGGCTTTCTCTCAAGTTCAAGTGCTTTCCTATCAGCTTCATTCTTCTTCTCCGCTTTCGAGGCGTCTTCATTGAAGTAGAGAATTCGAGCAAATTTGAGGGCTTTCGCCTGACGTTTGGGATCAACTTCCGTCTCAATTTCCTCGTTCACTTTTTTCTCAAGTTCAGTCCTCTCTTTCTCACTCGGTCCCCGAAGTTTGCAAAAGAAGTGAAAGCAAAGAAATTGGCGCACAGTTTCATCATAATTTATTATTTTGGGGGCGTTTTCTACGACAATGCCCTTCTTGTCTTCCTTACACGTGGATGCGGACTGAGACGAGCCCATCGATTTTTAAATGAATTTCAATTTGTCAACCAACTACGCAAATTTGCTACTTTTTATTAGCATTAGTAATTAATAAAGCAGTGTCATATGTCAGTTTAAATAGCAGTGCCTATCAAACTACCGTATGGCAGTCATTGTTGTACACAATTTAATTTTTGGTAATGAATTATAAGTGAGTTTAATTTAAGTTGAAAATTAGTGACCATCTCTTTTTATTTTGACTCTTCTATTCTGGTGAGGATGCAAATTCCAGTCTCTACTGCGATTGGTACTATGGCTTCACATCATTAAAGACGGAAACACTCGTCTGGTAAAATTGTTCAAATATAGGAGACATGTTGGTAAGACAATGGTTGACCCTGAGGCCCTATGCGCTTCCGGTAGATTTGAGAATGTTCTTCTCAAACTCAAACTTCTGTGGGGTCTCTCGGTCTGCCACCTACAGTAAGCGGAAGCACACTAGAAGTATGCCTTCATAAAGTATGCTAGCCAGTCAAATATAAGTACACGGCTGAATGTAGAGTGACCAATCAACCAAACATACGAGAAACCTGATTATTAATCAGATGAAGCCACACTACCACATTCGACTTATCGACAGTAGGAATGAGTAATTTCTGATTCTTGATAGGCATCCGTAAAATACGACATCCTCAATGAATCGATGCGAATCAAAAGTAAGCCAGCATTTACTGAAATTAGGTCGAGAAGAGACAGACAGACAGCCAGTTAAGGACCGTCGGAAGCAATTCATTGTATCAAGGCTTTATCTACAACAACTTGAATTGATCCTTGTCAACTATGGTTTCTAAATTGTATAATGGGCAGTAAAATCCATTGCACAGTTTCCAACCAGCAACGATGCCAGGGCTTAGATGTGGTGATCCTGTGTTTCTCATGGGCGTATCTCTGTGACTCCTCGCTCCTAATTTATGCCCAATGCTTCTTGTTCCCAACGTATTACAAGACAAGGAGATCTCTGAGATTAGGAAAGACTTTGCACATACCTTTATGAATGCTAACTTTCAATGGCTTTGTGGCTGAAATTTGAAAACGATGTCGAGATTAGTGGCATTTATAAGGCAAACCTTTACAACAGCATATATATTCGTTCATGTAACATTTATTAAACGAAAGACACTGATTGAAAATAAAATTAATTATTATAATTAAAATTCATAATTAAGGTGAATTATTCTTATTACGAAAAGAATATATATCTAATATTTTAAAATAATTTTTTGTACGTTTACTTAAATAATAAAAGGCAATATAAGTTGCTTAGAGTTTGAATGAATTGTTTTGTTTAAACTCGTTGAATATTCGACTACACAATTTGAATACACGTGCCCAATATTGACCTGCGCTGTACGCTTCTCAATCACTCCGACAATGGAAAGGAAACGACGTGAACGGAACACGCAGAAAACATTTGGTACTCAAACGGATGTACTTTTAGTGACCCAAGGGATACCAAAAGTTGCAACTGAACGGGTATTGGACCAACTTCAAAAGCACCTAAATATTCGTAGAGGGTTAAAATTTCAAGCAAAGAGAGCCTTGCAACGAAATGGACGCTTCATATGTTCAACCAATTTTAGGTGTTTGAATTCTTTGTCAGCACATCGCAAATATAAGCTAATAATTGAAAAAGAAATGGATCTTTTACGATACCTTCATGAAAAACATTTTCATTCACGAAATTTACATATATGCCGCAGAGTTTTTCATCAAAATGAGAAAAATTCTGATGATGAGGAAACGGTATCTGATTTAGTGAAGCAAGGATCAGGAACTATGCATACGCAAGATCTATCATTATCTGCTCAACTTGATAACCTTTCGATTTCCGAAAGTGCGAAGAACAACATTGACTCTGAATCAACACCTATTTCAGCGAGTCAAATTCGAATGAACATTGATAAATCTGTAATTAGAAGCTTTCGATCGTTTGACACCTCCAATGGAGAAATGACCAATATTGAAGACCGTCTACGTGGGATGCACATGGAAGACAATTAATATATTGTTGTATGTTTGGCGTTTTATATTAAACTGTTTACTCTCATTTTACTTCATTCTTTTGTAGTGTTTTTATGCTTCGAATTCGCAAAGTTCGGCGAGTGAATTCAATTAAGGCCATTAGCGTTTAAAGGCTTATAGAAATTGGTGAATGATATTGATGGGTTCACTTTTCAAATATGTTTACAAGGGGATTCGGAGGATGAATTATGGGTAGGAATTTCCATTTCGTTCAGTGGGTTCTTGGAATGCAACAGTCATCTTAGTTCAATATTTCAATCAGATCAATTGAGATGCATGCATATTTCTACAATCAGATACACCTTAGCACAATTTTTAATTTCTTATTGCTTTCAAGCAATTCTTATTTGAAGAAACATCTGTGAAGCATATTTAATTGTGGCTATTCAATGGATGACTCTGGGTATGAATTCGATTTCTTAACATTTTTTACTCAATAATAGTAATAATACAGATATGAGATAGAAGAAATTTTGAAATCAGTTAGAATTCATTTAAGGTCAGACAGATACAATCAATTGAGAAGCGTTGCCTTTAACAAGCGTGATTAAGGGCATATCTACCTTATCTGCGATTCAAGGTCACAACACGATGTATCAAAACAAGGCCTTGGTAACTCAGTGACTTCAATTAAATGTGTCCTTTTTCAACTGTCGCCATAATATGACTTGTTCTCGTGCGTTGCGTGGTTATGCTAGAGTAATAAAATTCGAGGCCGTATAAATTAGAGTACATTAAGATAACTGATTATTCCGATGGTGTCACAATGAGCTTTTAGCATGGCTACTGTTCGGGTAAAGTGTGTGTTGAAATATTAGTTCACTTGAGTGTATCAAAGGTATAAAGTAAATTTTGGAAATGCTGGAAGTATAGTTAGCAGAAAACGTGAAAGTTAGCAGAACTTAACTGGGTTGCCTTAAGAAAAATATCTTTCAAATTAATATCTACTATCGGTTGACTTTAAATTTTGCAGGCTTAATATGGTGGCCAATGTATGTAGATATTAGCATTTGGTAGTCAATATCTGCGCTACAATTTCACCACAATTATCTTGCCTAGAAAGTGTCAATCAAACATCTGAAGGAAATTAATTTGAAGGTTGAAGAGGCTGCGTTGTAGTTGAATCCAAAAAGAAATTAGGTTTCGTGTCTAAAACCTCCCATTCATCTTGACTTCCTCTTAGACAAATATCTCATGAATTGCATAACTTCAAAGTCACTTCAAGTTTTTAAGATTTTTCATTCGGTTTTAAGAGGATTTAAGTAGTTTAAAACACAAATATCTTCATCGCGAANCAACTTGACCACTTAGACAGTACTTATCATACTTTTTCTCCGCCTTTGTGTTTGTCTGCCACGTTTACGTGTGTGAATCTCTATTCTATTTCCCCACTAGACTTGTTTGCGCTTTGATGTTCCTTCTCACGGTGAAGCTCGAAGTCAGCTAAACATTGTGCCTATTTGATTTCAGGGCCTTTGACTGAGATAGTTTGGTAATTGGAGCTTGGTTAGAGGTTAATCTATGAATGGCACTGGGTAAAGTTTATTTCCAATAAAAGTTTATTTGTTTTATTCATTTTAAAATAAGTGAAAAGCATATGTCTTGAATTTGTACTATTTCAGAAAAGTATAGCGACCTCATATTTTTCAATAATTACTAGTTCAGACTAAATGCATATCTAACAAATTCAGAATGAAAAATTAAAATCGCGTCTGTATGACTCAACAAAACACCCGTTTCGCTGATTAAAACTTGCCTTAAGTTATTGAGATTGCCATTCCACTTCGTCAGGTCTTCAAAGTATGCGATGATATTGATTGCAGAACGCAGAATGCAAAGTGGAGTGATGTGAGACATAATATGTCGACATATTGCCGGATTGAAATTCATTGGAGCTCTACTAAGTTAGAGTTAAGGCTTGCAAGTTGTCGTCTTCAAGCTATTCTGGCATGTTATAGGAGATTTCTTGCAATTTTAGAGTACCTAACAGCTCCATTAACTCAATGTTCAGACAGAACAAAATTTTGTTGAGAACATCAAAAGCATGTCTATTTTACCTGTAAGGAACCGAGAAGACTCCATCGACAATTTTTTTAGAGATTTTGGTTTTCGCTGGCCCTGATAAACCGTTTAACTTATTTTGTCCAAAATGGTACGCTTTCCTTGTTTACACCGAATTACTGCCAGGCCAAGTTTGCTAAATTAGACTACTTCTGTTCTAGAAGAAATTAAAATAGTGCTTATATTAAAAGTAATTTAAAATCTACAGAATTGTCAAATATTCATATAAATTTTGAACATTAGTTGGTGAGGGGAGGGGAGGGAAATTTGGAGAAATGGAAATTCCCTGAGAATTGCGATTGATTTTGCGGCCCTTGAATGACAAACATTTCTTTCATATAAGTGAACGTGCATTTTTTGTGAACTTACTTTTTACCTATTAACGCCTTGATTATTACTTATTATTATTACTTTTAAATATTCCGATCGGAATCTTAACAATTGAGGCGTTTAATTAAAGGTTTTTTAACCTATTCAAGCCAAAAACATTGAAGATGACGACTATTTGAAGAGATTGGAGTGTTTGCTGAAAGATTTAGAATTTAAGATGCAGGAAAAGTTAATGCTTTAAGGTGTCAAAATTCACTCCACATACTTCCTGAAACGTTATTGTTGAAGTAAAGGAACTAATCGGAAAGTTTCATGGATCAAATTGTGCAAACTAAGTATTAAGTTTTGAACCAACAGATAAATATGGACTGCAACTGTGTGAGACTTGGAAATTTAGACCCAAATTACCACTGGAGGGGACTAAGATATATTTTAGTCTGACTTCTAAGTTTGTATGAGGGCAGTTTCAGTGGTTGATTTGCAAAATAATATTAAAATCGAATACAAGGCTGTAGATGCACACGCTCGTTTTTTGTTCTCTTAGTTCTCTCCCCTCTAGGCCAATCAAATAATCACTCTATCGTTGTGTCTTAATACGAAAATACCTGATATGTGGAATTCATTTGAGATATCAATTTATACAAACCGGGGTTATAGCTTTAGAAAATCCATTAAGAGGCTCAAGAAATTTTCAATCCCATTTGATAGATTGAGTCATTACCAAAAAGGACACAGAAATGTGAAAATTTGCACAGTGGGGAGGGAGGGAGGGAGAGAGATGCGGTTTTACTGCTACTCTCCCACTGCCATCATTATGGGCGTCGACTGAACAATTTCCAGATATCATTTCTTTAATAGGAGACAAAGTTCGTTGAATAGATATATATCAAACTTTCATCATCAGGATGCCAACAATTGAGTCAATACGCGTCTCCTCAAAATATATTGGGAAAATGAAAACTTCTTCTTCAAACATTTCAGGCATTATCGCCTTATCTGTAGTTTCGCAAACATTTTTGTAATTCACGAAAAATTGCTGCATCTTGGTATCTCTTTAATTTGCCTTACTGAAATTTAGTTAATTAAAAAGAGATAATTTGTTTAAATATAAGCTACCTGCCAAAAAGCCTAAGAACTTTTAAAAAAATCATTTTTATCGAAACAGTTAACACAATTGTGTCAACAACTTGAAGGATAATCAACCCTTTCGTTGGTAGAAGTGCACTATAGCTACATTTGTTACTGCTGCAGAAGGCCAAGTTGCTTCCATCAATTAAAGTTGATTTAACGATAGCCATCGGTGACGAGTTTCAAGCCATCGAAGCTCAATGGGAGTAATGAAATCGAAAAAAGGGAAAGAGAGAGAGAGAGAGTTAAAAGGAATACCTTTGAACCACTGTACGAAAATTTCGAAATTTGTATTTTACTGAATAAATATAAACTATACTCGCATATTAAAGGCGTCATCTTAAAAGAGAAACTGACTCAACTTGTATCTAACTTGAATTATGTTAAGTGGATTAAAAAGTAATCCACTTTTATAAATTCATTATCAGAGTACTCAGTGTGGGCTGTAGGTACCTAGTTCTGAGATTTGACGCAATTTCCACCTCCATTAAAGTTATTCACATTCTCCCCATGGAAGGCATTTGATAATTTACCATGAGATCAAATGACAAATTGGAATTGAAATGGATCTGTGGGTTCTGAGGGATAGTCGTAATACATTTTCATTGACTTTTAACAAGTGGATTATGCCTTGAACAACACATTGATTATTTCAATCATTTTCTGAAATGCGGTAACATATAAGATGGTGTTCAATCAAAGTGGCTCCTCTACTATCTAACACAGATGGCTATTATTGGCTGCGTAATCACTCAACAAGTGCACAATTCGCAATTTCGAATGGAGAGAAGTAATTGAAATCGCCTGACTGGAAGTGGGACTCACATTAAAAGTGTGGGCTTTCACAATTCTGTAAACAATTCGCCATATGAGTATTTGACATTTCGAGATTCCCATTTCATTACTCGTCTACGATGTGCAGGATTTTAATCACGTAGCCCGACCCTTTCCACTTGAATTCAATACTTCATCTACGAGGTGAGAAGTCTAGCAATAACACATGATATGTGTTCAACAGTTTGCAGCCATACCACAGCAATGGCAAGGTAACCAGAAATACAAAATGCTAATGCTTAATTACTTCGTTGACTGCTTACTTTACCCAAGGAAGTGTGAACGCTCCGACCACTTTATGGGATGATTCATGTTTCAATGGAAAGAGGACACCAAGGTGAATGAGAAGATAGCCCTTATGAAGGAGAACTCACTGCCAACAGGAGACGTGCGAGTACCCTCAAATGATTCGTGTTGTCATCTATTAGAAGTTTTTACTATAATTCGGGTCAGGTTATGGAGCAGAAGGAAGTTGTTTTGAGTTTGTGGGAAGTGGCAGCTGAACAGCAAGTTGACGGAGGAGTTGTGCAGAAAGTTTGAACAGTAAGACAATCTCCATTCAAGAAGTTAGATGTATTCTTTAACATCATGTGATAAAGAGGCTTTTCCATTTGTTACAAGTTGAGTTGGCTTTCATATTGCCTGGATACTGAGTGCGATCGTTTTTGTATTGGCTGTCTGATATATTTTATCGTGTCCTAAAACTGATGATGATAATTATAAGAATATGGTTATTTTGTGAGTGTGTTATTATTTCACTGACTCCTAGAATGGACCAATAGCCAAGGTTTTCATTCCCCGTCATTGTCCTCCACCCTCGTCTGTGTGCAGTCCGAACTGTAGTGACAGATGTCATTTGAGAAAATTGTTTGTCGTATTAATAAACCTATGGAGCACACAACGTTATTAACTCTGAACCAAGTAATCTCTTGCGCACTCCGACAGGCACAAAGGTGCGGCCATGTGAGCGGAAAACACCTAGTCAACCGCCAATCAAAAGCCCTTGTTTGGTTTGCTAGCAAAACCACGCTACACTTACATAATGACTAAGCTCTCCATCTGTACACACAGAACAAGTCAACATCGTCCACGCGCTAAGCCCATTTACTTCTGTAGCTTTGCGGTCGATCAGGTAGTTATGGGAGACTTTCCAATCATAAGAGAATCTGCCACAGAGATTGCTGGGTATAATCAAGGTTACAGCCCAACGCACTTTTGCTCAAGGTTAAATTGGAAACTAATATTTTTGCATTAAGAATTAATGACGAATGGAACATAATTTTATAGAAAATGCTATTTCATAATTAATCACTCATAATGTACATTTTCTTCCAATAGTGCAGGATTTTGTTTTTTTCAAATACTACTGATATGTCAATCTTATTGGATGTCTCACCCAATTGTCACACTTGAGCAAATTTGTGAAAGGTTAGCGCAATAAGAGTAAGGGTTTATGACTCGCTATATTCTTTTTAGTTCGGAGAGATAAACGGATCGAAATGGAAGGCAAAAACACCGAGCTTAATAGGAATACTAGCCAAATCACCAACGGTGATATACCAGGTCAGTCACAAAGAACGAATTCTGACTCGGTTATGGCCAATCTTACTTCGGACCCGTTTCGCGAATATCAAAATGTACGCTTAAACCCTGAGAATGTAGAGGAATTTTGGAAACAGGCCAGCACCATCATCAGTGAAAGGGTAAAATGGGTTCTTGGTCACCTACTTGAACCATCTCAACAACCCAC
Organism: Rodentolepis nana; assembly: GCA_900617975.1. NCBI lineage: Eukaryota > Metazoa > Platyhelminthes > Cestoda > Cyclophyllidea > Hymenolepididae > Rodentolepis > Rodentolepis nana. Next base: position 4,221 of record UZAE01014274.1, on the reverse strand, counting down.
TCGACCATCGCAATCCCATTCTCTTGAGCATGCAGCAAATGCAAGACTGCCTAATGTCCAAACATGTAGTGGCCCATCAACACCATTATTGGGATCACTTACAGTTCAACAATATATTGATGAGTTCAATAAAGAAGCACTTGGTCAACGGTCAAACGAAAGTGATATAAGCTCCCAAAGAACGGAAAATTGGAAACGACATGTAGACTATTTAATTGAAATGGCTGAAAGGAGCCTCGTTGATATACGCAATATTTACGGGAGAAATCTAACGGGCTCTAAACATCGACGAATAGATGGTATGGCGGAAAGACGTTTTGATATTTCTCGATTGGACAACATGGAGGTCCCGAGTGTTCCCTTGTTTAGTGATATGCCTCTTGCTAAGGCAATGGAAGAACATCTATCTTCGCAATCGAGTGCTCATACTTCCGATTCCTCAGATGAAGAACTGGATGATATAAAGATTGTTGAAATTGTGGGCGGAGAAGAATGATAAATTGTATTTCTGCTTTTTATTAGCAATTTAGTCATGTATTTAAAGCATTAAATATTTCCAACCTACTTACAACCCTTTTCTGCATTATATGGTATCGGATTAATTATTCATTGGCTTTAGCCAGTAAGCGTATGTAGGGTCATAATTGCAATTCGAAATGAACATTGCCGATTAGACGGACTTGCCCTGAAATGCTCAATAATTAGTGTATTAATTCGATTTAACTATAATTTTAACACACAGTGCACTATTTTGGATTGTGTCGTTTTTATGATAGCTGGGTGTTTGTTTTCTTAGAAAAATAACAGACCCAGAAATCAGAAATATTCGATGAACAACAAATTTCTGCCAATTTCGAGAAAAACACGATTAATATTGACGAACACCAGTGGATCAAAATTGGCGTTTTTAATTCTTCAATCCTGTTGATCTTGAACTTTATGCTATTTAAGCACGTCACCTCAAAGGATGTACTCCCAATTATACTTGCCTAGCCCTTTTTACGTTATTAAAGGCCAGTCTTGTTGGTGCTTAAAATCAACAAAACTCTCATGCTATCTGTGTGCAATCCACTTTATATATTATTGGAGCGCCAACTATTTTACAGGTGATTCTGAAATCTTACCCAAAAATGCCCAGTAGGGGTGCGATTGGATGAATAGGTGAACAGGCTTTGAGGTCAAATTTCGTTCAGTACCTGCAACTCTCGTAATTGAATTCATGAGTATACTGACAATGCAACCTTTGCAATTAAATGACGCAATATTCAATTCCCGCCATTTTAAGGCATGATGTTGTCTAAATTAAGAGCTGACATTTGTCCAAATGTGGAGACGTAGTGTTAGTATCAGTGCTTATGTCTGACCAACTTCATAGAAAAAATTGAAATTATTGATGTGACGCCGTTTGTCAGCAGTCGAAAGTGTGTGGCCGTTTTACAATAAGCTGGAAGTAAAATAATTGTCAGGTAACAAACGTAGGAGGTAATATAAGGTTAGAGAATGGACCCAAAATTGGGCCGAGAGATGGAGGCGAGAATACAATCATTGAAAAACTTCAACTTATACACCAAGTTGGCATCAATTCAAAGTTTTCATAGTCACAGCAAAAGTACGTGCACTTAATATATGAATTAACTTTTTTCATAGTCAATTATAAGAGAACGAATGGAAGTTCTAATAAGGCTTCAATCACTGCCAAAAAAGAGCATATCTACTTTAGATAGTTTTGTCCTTGACATTAAAAGGTTTTACTTTTATGATTAATTTGCGATTCTTTGCATTTTGCTAATTATAAAGAACTGACGATTTGCAGTAAACAGATCGATAATTTTGAAAATATGAATGCCTATAGAGTCTGATAATTGTTTGCTTAAGCAGCAACGAGAACACGTTTACCCATAACTTATACGAGCAAAATATGCACAGATCAGTATTTCATTTATAACTACATACTTCAACAAAAAATACACTTCATACACCTAAACTATAGCTTCGTCATTCACGATAAGAAATTAGCCCATTTAACTATTGATTTTGCAACTTACTTACAACGCCCTTCAATTTTAATTGTAATTGCATTGATTTTCTATGAAACTCTTCATTCAATGACTGTCTTTCTGACGGGATTGGATATTTTGAGGTAAATTGAATAAACGGCTTTTTAATTTATACCTTGGGTAGGTGCTAGCACCTTCCAACTCAAATAGACCTGTCTAATTAGTCTAGACACATTGACAAAGTGAAATTTGGACGTTTAATAGTGCCAATCCAGGAATCTGCATGATCCAACTGGGAGATTTTATGTTTCATTTTCATAATCAATCCATACTCAAGTCTGTCCAATTTAGAAACTTCCGGAAATTGGCCGATCATATTTCTACGGTTAGTCCTTCCTGTTTGTACATCAATCTCTCTCTCTCTCTATATTTTATAAGGTGGGATGTGCGATAGACTTATCTCCACGTGGTGCACCCTGGGCAACGTATACTCATTCGGCTAAAAGTCTAATAACTGCTCTTGACTTCTGACGCAAAACTACCACCACCCCACTGTATATCATATTCGACTACTTGCACAGTACTCACCTCACCATTTTCTACCCTCGTGTCTGCCTCTTTTACATCATTGAAACTCTCGTTTGTTCCTGCTTCCCTCTCGACTTTTTTCACTTTGATGTTCCTTCCCCTCGGTGAAGCCTGAAGTCAACTAAAGGGCTAATGTTAACTATCAAAACGCCTGCCACTTGTTAGAAATGAATAAATTTTGTTAAATGCCAAATTGACATAAAATTGTTTCTTCCCAGTTGAAAGCATTTATTTGAAAAAAGTCAGTGAGAATAGCTCTGAACTTCAAATAGGTAAAGTAAATTCAGTAGATCTGAAGAGAGTTAAACAGCCCAATTCTACTTAATTGAAGTTTTATGGCAAACAAACTGCGAAGAGTGTGTTGTTTGTGTCTCCGATCACGTATCTCACACTAACTCCTTTTAACTGCACATATGTGATAATTGCAATACCGACTTACAGGATTAAAACCGTGTTAAAATAATTGTAGTTTCAGTGTTTAATTGGGGGATTTTTTGTGCATACCAATGACTCTTTCAGCCGCATAAATTACCCCATTCAAACTATCGGAATTTAGTCAAATGACATTTATCGATTAATTTAGCCGCATCAGTTATTTAAATTGGATCAAAATATGCCTAAATCTCGACATAAAATTGTGTGAGAACTTTGTAGAAACCTCATGGCTCACCAACGATTGTCTATCGATCTAACCTACTTTTCCAACTATTGGCGTGAATCATCCGTCGATCTTAAAGTTGCCTATCGAATATTCTCTCCCCGCCTTCTCTAAAACAGCGTCATGTGCATCTTTTTATGTTTCCCCTCCTGATGTGAACATTCCGCTCTCTGCCACTTTCTCCTCCCTACCCTTTGCCAGTGTGCTGGTCATATTGCAGGGCGGGTAGGCCACTTGCCTGTTCATTTTATGCCAGTTAGCCTGAGTGTTCCCTCTAAGAATAATCATTAAGCCATTAACGCCATAATTATCTCTCTGAAAAATGCACCCGACCGCACTCACGCGTGTCCCACAGAAGTATGTTTGCCTACGTGATGAGTTTTGGTGGTATCAGGCGAAGGTTATTGACGTAGTGAACATGTTTCAAACGGCAATAGTGCCTTCTGTTATGAGTCTAGTACTAATGGAGCTTATTTGGAAAGGAGACGGTAGGTCCTAAAAGCGTTAAAGGGTTTAAAGAAGTAATATTTTGAACTTCAAGAGTTATTTTCAGCGAATATTGTATGACAAGTGTGAAATGTTAAATTTAGAATCCTTTATTGCCTCATTACAGAGCCTGAAGTATTTACTCCACTTTCATCAAAAACAGTTTGTTTAACTGTGTTTCGGGCTTATATCGCTAAAATTAATCGCCATAAATTTAGCCCAAAATAAGTAGTCTGAAAGATGACTGTCCATTCCCAAAACTACCCCTCATTCACAATCTCCTTTATTATCTTATGACTCACCCCTACTGTCATGCCTAGACGAGCTTGTCGTTTCTCCTCGGCTCGCAATCGAAACGTTTAACCCAAAACTGCACTCGATTCATATCATACTCGCGTACTTGGCCAAGTGATTCCGTTTGTCACTTATCTGCTCGTACTTATTCCACTCATTTCTTCTCTTTCATACGCCCTGCCCTGCCCCGCCCCCCCC
>UZAE01014273.1:0-15516 GCA_900617975.1 Rodentolepis nana | reverse complement strand
AATTTATTTATTTATTAATTTATATCAAATGGCAGGCGTCTTGATGGTTATCATTAGCCCTTTAGTTGACTTCAGGCTTCACAGAGGGGAAGGAACATCGAACAGAACAGAAGAGTGTTTCGAAGATGTAAGAGACAAACACAAAGGTAAGACAAAGGTGAGGTGAGTACTGTGAAATATTCGAATATGGCATAGAGTGAGGTGATGGTAATTTGAAGTGGGAAGTCAACTGCCAGTCAATAGACTTTTTTGCCGTATGAATATACGTTGCCCAGGGTGCACCACGTGGAGGTAAGTCTATCGCACACCCCTCGGCCATAAACATTATTCCTTCGAATTTGTTGGACATTTCCTAGCGTTCATGGCCTCGATTTTTCCATGTACTTATGTAATGTTGATTTATGGTCAATTGGCTTCCCAAGTAGTAAGTTGCATATCCAAGAATCTGAAAATCTCTACGTTTCTATGCTTATGTTACCATGCCTAAAAGAATCAAAGATACATTCATGAATAGTTGCCTCTTTCTATAATAACTTCAGTGATTGGTATGAATTCCACAAATTTAACTTTTACATTTGATAAACCTTGGCGCACAAACGTAAACAAATCGTTAAGATAAGTTAATGAATCACAGGATTGATTCACTCAATCTTTCATACTTTACGAGTTGCCAATTAAAACAGAACTTCTATCATATTGTGGTTGGATGCATCTTTTTATGATAGAGAAAATAAGTTTCACATAAAGTGCAGAACCATGATCTACCACATCGGCGTCACAAGATTTATTTGCCTGTAGTCACGGCATAATTTATTGTAAAATCGACCTTGATTAGCGTCCAATTGAATGGGTAGGAGTTTGTTGGCAACTTTTAAGGGAAGTTGCATCCTCACTATTGTGTGCATTTGAGCGGTATACGATGGATCTAAGTATGTATTTGTGTATCATTCAATATTACATCCATTTGAGAGTAAAGTTAGAATTTTGTTTTCGAAAGGAAAGACTTTCTCATATTTTTGTCTACATTGGATTAGTTACTGTTTGTATAGCCTTCATGATTTGAGATAATGAATAAATTTGTGGTCGGTCACGTTGCCAAAGCGAGAAAATCATGCTGATTGTCAATTTTCAAGGACTTGTTTTGTTTGCATCGCATTTGAATTCTGAGCTTCAAATGCTGACAAAGTGCCAGGGAGATTAGAAATATAGGAGATTTAAAGGATTTAGAGTATTATAAATCGAATAACGTTGTTGTTGTGACGTCTAGACAACAAAAGCCTTGATTTGGGGGATGTTCTCCCCACCAATAACGGAATTTTTGTGTATAATGTCTAAAAGCATTAGGTAGGGATCTAGTCAAAACAGGTTTTCTACAGGATTTCTGCGTATATTCGCGCCTTGTTTCTAACGCTCTCTCTCTCTCTCTCTCCCTCTCTGAACGCTCCAGAATTTCGGTTTGCATTAGTTTCCAGGGGTGGGACAAATTTGTTTGTTAACTTTGACGTACTCTTTGACATTGATATCTTAATGCATTTTCATTCGGTTAATTTGATGCAAGTTAGTTGTCGTTCTTTCATCAGAAGGCAGAATGCTTTTAAAACCAAATTATAGTGGTACATTTGTCCATGAATGTTTTTCCCCTCTGCATTCACACAAACTTTATTGCAACAGCCTCTTGCCCACAAATTTATGCTTCTCCCTCGGCAGTGCTGCGCATACCTTGAAATTTTGCCCACTTCAGGCCAAATGGTGCAGTGGAATCGATGGGCAGGTATTCAAAGCTCCTTCAAAATGCTTTAGTAGGAACAGAGAGGGGAGTAACTTTTTTGAAGATGTCATCATAAATTTTCCACACCTTCAATTGTGTGCGACCTTTGCAATAAGCTTATGATATTGCCTTAACCAATTGGAATAATTCACATTGTGAGGATCTGTGTTAGCATGAACATGTTTGTTCTGTTTCTATTTTCAAATTCTTCACTTGATATTTGTCTGAGGATGCACATGCATCCTGTTCATAATGCAAGCTCTTCAATGAAATTTGTCCCCTTGAGGCCTGTTCGATTAATTTTAAATTTGCTACGCGTCGAAATACCATCACCCCACTGTATGTCATATTCGACTACTTCCACAATACTCACCTCACCTTTTCTCTACCTTTGTGTCTGTCATTTTTGCATCGTCTTTGAAGCACTCGTCTGTCCCCCCCCCCTCTCGACCTTTTTTCACTTTGATGTTCCTTCCCCTCTGTGAAGTCAACTAATGGGCTAATGATAACTATCAGAACGCCTGCCATTTGATATCAATATACGTATATATATATATATATATATATATATATATATATATATATATATATATATATATATATATTAACACTACGGCATGGAAAATTGGTACTGTAAAAATTTTGGATACTAAACAATGCTCATTGTGGTACCACTGAAATACGGTTGGGGAAACTGCTTTAAGAATTCTAATTTAGTTAAGTTTTTGAGGTACCTCCTTACAAAACGAATGCTCTTTACGAGATTCGTTAGTAAATACTTATTTTTCCAAAATCAGAATTCTAAAGGGGGTACGGAAGGTGGAGAGACATTTATCCACGGGTGTGGAATGTGTGAGAAAGTAGGTTGTTTGCGGAATTCAATTTCGGACGAGCGCTTAAACGGATTCAATGAAAATGAATTGACTATTTTGTGTTCTCTTTTGTTGCATGAGTTGGCAATGGAAACGTGAGGTTAAAGTTAGGGCAGGCAAATAAGTGCGTTTAACGCGCCAATTTCTTCATCTTTAATGATCGTTTATTGGCAGTTTTATGTTTGTTTAAAGTATACTCTAATTTAATGCAATTCATTGGTATCAAAGCACGGAAGGTACTTCACGATTTCTAGTTCATAGGAAATTTATTTATTTCAAACGGCAGGCGTTTTGATAGTTATCATTAGCCATTTAGCTGACTTCAGGCTTCACAGAGAGGAGGAGGAACATCAAAGTGACAAAAAGTCGAGAGTGGGGACAGAATAATGATTCACAGATGTGACAGAGACAGACAAAAGAGCATAGAAAAGGTAAGATGAGTACTGTGAATGGGTTGAATATGGCATACAGTGGGGGTAGTTTGAAGTCAGAAGTCAACTGCCGGTTAATAGACTTTTTTGCCGTTTGAGTATACGTTGCCTAGGGTGCACCACGTGGAGGTAAGTCTATCGCACACTCCATTCATAGGAAATATATTTAAGTGATCAGTGAAAACGAGGTAGGCGACAAGTAATTCATCAAGAACATCAAGAGATTATTCACTGGAAATATTAGACATATTTTATCGTATAGGCATGTCAGTCCTATAGTGATATAATTTCGATGTCTGTAGTCAGCTCATAGTCTCGCGAATACTGAAGTGTCAAAGACCCTCGGTTTACACTTTAAGAAGGTAAAATAACTCGCTCCATCAAAATGGACTAGCGTTTCAAGAGAAGTTCGGACATATGGTTAAAATTACTTATTTTGCTGAATCGTCCTCGCTTGTTCACTAAAAATCGTTTCCACTATCGCCCCCCCCCCTCTTGATGTTAACATGCTTGTCTTACACTTGCATTTTCGTGTTTTTTATAAGCCTGAATAGTAATCAAGTCGTCATATTTCACTGTTTATTTAACTGCCATGAGAAGGTTTTAAAATAATAAGGGGAAAAAACTTTTAACTATTCATCTACTAAATGGAGTTGTGTTCAACTAGAATGGACTTGAATTGCTGTTTTTTACTCTCTCATCCAGGGCAGTCGCTTGGACATGTAAATAGCGGTAATGCGTGCACTGGCTGCTGTCAAAATGAGTCGGAAAATCGCTTATTGGGCAGGCATTTCAGTGACCAATCAAATTCCGCCGATCGTAGTCCCCCACCAATCCCGCCACACAAAGTGTCCCAGGACAACTCTTCACTAGAAGAGGCAAGATCTTTCTTTTCTCCTTTAGTTCAAATGCCTATTGTGTACTAATGTGGTTTTGTTCATTTAAACCAGGGCGGGGGGGGGGGGGGGTAGGTTACATTAAAGGTACGACTTGAACAGATGTTTTTGACCTTCCAATGCGGTATATACTGAGGGGAAGAAATAGGGTGAATTATTGATCAGAATACTTTACCCGCACTAATCGATTATGTTGTGACAATTTCAGATTTCAAGTTGGTTGCTTTATTACAGCTTTAGCTATTTTTAAATATAGTTCTGGTCATTGTACAGAGGCCATAATATTCATATCCAGGTTATCAAATCACGTTATTTGCATGAAAATTCTGTCCGTATTTGGTTCAGCATGTCTTTGTTTTCGGCTTAAGTAAATAACATGACGAAGCCCTTTGCATGTTTTGCTGAGGAGAATTAAACAAAAATCAAGTAGGTTATGTCGCTACCAAGTGATACAATTTTTGAAATTCGCAATTATTTGCCTATCATTATTCTCAGTCTTAGTGTTAAGTCTTTACCATTGAACACTTCAAGGCTCATAAATAGGCTTGTGTCCAATTTATTCAGTTTCTAGTGGTGGTTCGATGTATGTTATGCTTGATCATGTCATTTCCGTTTGCAGATAGGCCAATTTAACACAGGGTAGCTCGCTACTGTTCACACAATATTGAACTCGGTGTATATTTTATCAATTCCCTTTTTACGAGGAAATATCAAATTGGCTTCTTCAGATAAAAGATTTGTCCAGCAATAAAAATAGTTCGTTTTTTCAAATGGCAGGCGTTTTGATGGTCGTCATTAGCCCTTTAGTTGACTTCAGGCTTTACAGAGGGAAGGAACATCAAAGTGAGAAAAAGTCGAGAGGGGGGATGGAACAGAAGAGTGTTTCAAAGACGAAGGTAGAAAAAAAGATGATGTGAGTACTGTGAAAGAAGTCGAATATGACATAAAGTGGGGTGATGGTAGTTTAAAGTGAGAAGTCAACTGCCGGTTAATAGACTTTTTGCCGCATGAGTATACGTTGCCCAGGGTGCACCTCGTGGAGGTAAGTCTATCACACACCCCAAAAATAGTTCATAAGAACATAAGATGTTTGGGGTACATTTTGCAGAATTACATTTGGTTGTGTTTACCATATGTGTCATAGGCATTCTCGCACACTCTGTGCTTCCTCTATACTGGTAAAGTCACCGTGTGTGCTATATGCGCGATGACAACGAGAATTGTTGGCACCAACCCACCTAAATCATGGAGGAGAATAATTTGTACCATAATAATTCTCAAAGCCCACTCAAAACCATAAACACAAAGTTGAGAATTGCAGTGCAGCAGACTACGAGGCTTCTATTTCTACAATAAAACAACATATCAGACCAATAGATCTCATGCAAAGAAGTGACATTAGAATTTAGGCTTCTGCACAACGCATAATTGCATTTTAAAGTCCCTTCCATTAAATTTGTATTACCGACAATCCCCCTGCCCCCTCCGTGGCGGTTGAAAGGAAAATTCCATTTCATGAAACTATTTTGTGGGGATAGTCTAGCTTCAGTCTCCAATAGAGAAAAGCTGTAAGATTGCATTTTAAATATTAACCCCAGATAAGTGCCGTCTTGGGCTCTTATTCGAATGAGCGAACTTTCGGAAAGCCTCGCCGGTACTCCACGCAGGTGTCACGGAGGTTAACGTATCAGGGTGAAGGCACATAAAAATCGTTGGACGAAGTAACTCCTGAACAAACTGAAACATCTCGTTGAAATGCAGATAATCTTTTCTTTCCCGACGAGAAATTTCCGTGCCAAGTTCAAGAGCTAAACAATTAGTTTGGCTTTCACAATCGAAAGGATAATCCTCAAATTAAGCAGACTGAATTTGTTCAACTGTCATAATTCTGCTGAGATTGATTTAGTGCCTTCCTCTATAGACTTTAAAAAGAAAGGATCTCAATATGAATTTAAATGACTACTTGAAATAAAGATGCTTTCTTCATGCAATTTCAATTTGAAAGTTTGGCGGTGAACTTACCCAGAAACGAAAATACTTAATGCTCCTCAATTTCAGAAGCAATTCGAACTTTTAAAATTGCTCGATTTGGGTTTAATGCCAGCTTTTGTCAACTATTCAAGCAATTAAAGAAGCATTTCAGTCCACTTTGGATTTTTTCTTATTTACTAATTAATTATTATTGGGTCGTTCATATGCACATGTCGTTTGCGGAATTTGTTCAGCTTATTGTATTAACATCTGCCACACTGCACGGGGAAGTGATTTAAGCTGCAATTGGTAATTCAGCTCAATAACCAAATAAAATTCCTCCATTTGCTAAATTAGAATATTCTATCACTAACATTTATTTATATCAAATGGCAGGCGTTTTGATGGTTATCATTAGCCCTTTAAATGACTTTAGTCTTCACAGAGGGGGAAGGAACATCAAAGTGAAAAAAGTCGAGAGGGGGGGGGGGACAGAAGAGTGTTTCAAAGACGAAGGTAGAAAAGGTAGGAAAAGGTGAGGTAAGTACTGCGGAAGTAGTCGAATATGACATACAGTGGGGTCATGGCAGTTTGAAGTCAGAAGTCAACTGCCAGTTAATAGACTTTTTTGCCGTATGTGTATACGTTGCCCAGGGTGCACCACGTGGAGGTAAGTCTATCGCATACCCCCCTCTTTCACTAACATATTGATATCTGATTCTCGAGTTGTGGCAAAAAGTGTAAATACGCTAATCTTTGCCAAAAATACAGTAGTATTGTGTGAAGATCCGATTTATTTACCGTTCTTTTTAAATAAAGAGAATATATGAGTGATTAAATTTCAATCAGACGCTATAATAAACGCTTCTTTATGTTCCATATGTTCAATGAATTTTGAGCATATGGAAGCCTGGGTATTACTACTTACTCCCTATTACTTCCTAATTGAAGTCACTGCTGTTATCTCGGAAAACTAGGAAAGGGATTGGTAATTAAAAATAACATTAAGCAGCTCCTTACACTGATTGGTTATATCATTAATTGAATACCAATAAACTAAGCAATGTTCCTTTTTACCTCTAATGTATACACTAATTTGGTTGGAAATCCATTTTCAAAATCAAACTAAGTTATTTAGGTGCAGAATCAGAAATGCTTTGAACATTTTAANGTGGAAAAAGTCCTTGGCTCTCTACATTTTTCAACAGCGCCAATAATTGTATGTTATTGAATCTTCCCCCAGTTATTTAAAATAGCACTAGTCACAAATGTAAAACCACTTTATGCCCCTCAGACCATGTTCGGCCAAGTGATGTATATCTTTTTGAAAAGCCAACAGGTAAAATCAGGGTTCTATGACGGGGTTAACTGACTTCGCCCCTCCCCCCTTGTTCACTGATTTGCAACCAATGGGGAATGATCCCTTGTGAGGTTATGAATTAATGTGGTAGCATCCTGCATGGCGCTTCCTGTTATAGTCACTGCAATTGTTTATTCTGATTTATGTGCGCAAACAGATGAGCACTGAATGTTTAATTTCAGTCGAAAAAAAACGTTTCATCATCGGTGCTTTTTACTTAAATATTTATTTATATCAAATGGCAGGCTTTATGATAGTTATCATTAGCCCTTTAGTTGACTTCAGGCTTCAGAGAGGGGAAGGAACATCAAATCGAAAAAAAGTCGAGAGGGGAGGGTGAACAGAAGAGTGTTTTAAAGATGTAAAAGAGACAGACACAAGGGTAGAAAAAAGGTGAGGTGAACATTGTGGAAGAAGTCGACAATGGCATATAGTGGGGTGATGGTAGTTTGAAGTGAGAAGTCAACTGCCGGTTGATAGACTTTTTTGCCGCATGGGTATACATTGCCCAGGGTGCACCATGTGGAGGTAAGTCTATCGCACACCCCTTTTTACTTAAATTGTTATCAATAAATTTCTCTTAAATAATGAATATGCTCCCTATTGGAGCCTAATTAAATCGATGTAGTACCTTTTACGGCGTTAAAATATCTATATTTCGGAATGTCCTGCTTATTCAACGTATTGATATATCCTCCCTTGTAGGTAAAGAGATGCCGAAAGTCTGCTTCGACCCAATCGGATAACTCGACGACAAGCAGTTTTCTCGAAGAAGGTATACGGAATATCTCTCTCTATGCCGATGATGAAACCGACGAATCCCATAGTTATCAGCCCCTAACTTCTCAGTCGTCTCGAGTAAGTTGAATATACGATTTATTTACTCGAACATCAGGTTAATTCAAAATGTGACATTGGCATTTAGGAGAGAGGAGTCTGATTGAATGGGAAAATAGGGCGTTTAAAATAGGAAAGTAAACTGAGGCTAATTATTATCTTATGTATTCGAGAATTTAATTTAATTATTACTCTACTGAAATACAGAATAGGATTGTACATGGCAATCAGTGCAACCGCATCCTTTAAATTAAACTATTTTGCAAGCTATTAATTTCTAAGCTTTGGAAGAATCGCAAGAAGACAGACTTGTCGTCACCACAAGATTTCCAATTACGTATTTTGGTAATTGTTCCCACAGACGACTCGTTCTGTGATTTGGCGATGTGGGAGTACACGAATAGCCATGCACAATAAACCCACCCATTAATGATGATGGATATCGTTATGTCGTGACCTACAGTGATAAAGCCATGGAAACCTTATGTTCAGGCCGCTGTCATGCAATTAATATTACACACTTTATGCAAGCCATTATATAGTTGATAAGCTATCAAATCTACGCTTACGATTTGGATTTCGCGTGCATGACACTTCCAAGCACTACAGTAACACGTAACTGTATGAGACCTAACTTAGTGAGTTTAAGACACATTAAACTAAGGTAATACGTTTAACCAGTTGGGCTCATGCACTAGTGATTTGGGCGGTCATGACGTGCCAACAGCAATCAATTCTATGAGTTTACCAACTTTACAAGGTGTTTAGGTAAGTAACTTCATAACATTGTACTGTTTACCACTGCATTAGCAAATTATCGGTAAATCTAACTTTAATCTTATTCTAACATTTTCACGTAAAAATTGAGCCGATTTCAGACGTCATAACTGGTTACTGTGGCAAAGTTATTAATATTTTATTACTTTGAGAGATGCATGTATATTTTATTAACTGCGCTCTAGTTATGCAGTGCATGCGAGAGTTCTGTTTCTGACGAGATTAAACGATATGTATATCAATCCAATATTTACCATTTAAAGGTGATAAATTGTACTACATATTCAGAACTTTGATTTGTTTTATTTATCTCTGGTAAATGACACTTTGATGGTCAACTTTACTTGAGTATTCTAAACCAATTTCGCTTTTAAGACTACTTCTATCTTCAAATCATTTAACTTTGATTGAAAATCAACGTCTTTGTCTAACAGTATCTTAATACTTGACGTCATTAAACACTGTACTTTGATACTACTAGAAGATTTGATTCCTCATAAAGTCAGTGGTCATTGGTTCAGTAGTCTTCAATGAAAATTCATTACATTCATCCACTATATTGACCAAGGTGCATCCTGAACATGATTTTCCCCGCTGGGTCTTCATTGCTTAATTTTATGACCCAACATTTTATGAAGCGTACTTACTGTACCTTTCATTTTCCTTTTTCCACAAGATCATCCACCGGATTGGAGAGCAATGCTATCTTGGCAAATTACTCATTTTCTTAAATTATTTATATCTAATGGCGGGTCTTTATGATAGACTTCGAGATTCTCCGAGAGGAGGATCATCAAAGTCTAAAAGGTCGAGGAGGGGGAGGGAGGGAAGTAGAGTGATTTACAGGTGTAAACAAGCTAGACACAGAGGTGGAGAAAAAGATAAGGTAAGGCGAGCACCGCGCAGCAACCGGTAACTCACAAGGGAGTCTTCCCCCCCCCATTCTCCATGTGTCAGCTTCATGAAATTTCTTGAAAAAAGAATAGCGTAAACAGATGAACTGGTTCCGGTTATCCTTGATAGTGGAAAGTGAACCTTGCAGCGTTTATTCAAGACCACTTGAGGATACACGATGTTTTTTCTAACGGGGAAATTGAGGTTGCAGGAGGGTCAAGCACTTCAAGTACCATCGTGAGTTCCGGCTAATTAAGTCTCAGAGACTAGTGATGACCTAGATAATAATCTTGGAAACGCATTGGGATTCATTCTACAAAATTAAGCATTTTGTTTTTCTTGTAAAAATAACGCTACAATTGATACATTTCTTACATATTGCAAGTATTGGCATATAGATTGTGTTTAGGCAGGTAGATTCATTCTTCTAACCCTAAGCCTTAGACGATTATAATGCAGTGCTCCACTCGCAATTTACAATTGCCCAAATTGAAAGCTCATCATTTGGACGTAGATGAACCAATTCATTATTATCAAGGTCGAAAAGTTGTTAAAATAAAGTGTTATGCTTGGTATGAAAGTATTAATAAAATGAAATAACACACACATATATATATTATTTCAAATTACAGGCGTTTTGATAGTTATCATTAGCCCTTTGGCTGACTTCGGGGCTCACAGAGGGGAGGAACATCAAAGTGAGAAAAATTCGAGAGGGGGAAGAGAAGAGTGATTCACAGAGGTAGAAGAGACAGACAGACACAATGGTAGAGAAAAGGTGAGGTGAGTACTGTGAAAGTGGTCGAATATGACATACAGTGGGGTGATGGTAGTTTGAAGTCAGAAGTCAACTGTTTGGGGGTCGTGGTAGTTTGAAGTCAGAAGTCAACTGCAGGTTAATAGACTTTTTTGCCGTATGAGTATACGTTGCCCATAGTGCACCACGTGGAGGTAAGTCTATCGCACACCCATCTCACTAGTTAATAGACTTTTTTGCCGTATGAGTATACGTTGCCCAGCGGTTTATAGACTTTTTGCCGTATGAGGTCTGTTGCCCAAATATGACATACAGTGGGGTCATGGTAGTTTGAAGTCAGAGGTCAACTGCCGGTTTATAGACTTTTTGCCGTGTTAGGGTTAGATCAACTGCCGGTTTATAGACTTTTTTGCCGTATGCGCATACACAATGACATACAGTGGGGTGATGGTAGTTTGAAGTGAGAAGTTGTGACATATAGTGGGGTGAGGGTAGTTTGAAGTCAGAAGTCCACTGCCGGTTTATAGACTTTTTGCCGTATGAGTATACTTTGTAACATACAGTGGGGTCATGGTAGTTTGAAGTCAGAAGTCAAGGCATACAGTGGGGTCATGGTAGTTTGAAGTCAGTGGTCAACTATACAGTGGGGTGATGGTAGTTTGAAGTGAGAAGTCAACTACCAGTCAATAGACTTTTTTCCGCATAAGTATACGTTGCCCAGGGTGCACCACATGGAGGTTGTAAGTACACGTTGCCCAGGGTGCACCACGTGGAGGTAGCCGTATGGGTCTGTTGCCCAAATATGACATACAGTGGGGTCATGGTAGTTTGAAGTCAGAGGTCAACTGCCGGTTTATAGACTTTTTGCCGTGTTAGGGTTAGATCAACTGCCGGTTTATAGACTTTTTTGCCGTATGCGCATACACAATGACATACAGTGGGGTGATGGTAGTTTGAAGTGAGAAGTTGTGACATATAGTGGGGTGAGGGTAGTTTGAAGTCAGAAGTCCACTGCCGGTTTATAGACTTTTTGCCGTATGAGTATACTTTGTAACATACAGTGGGGTCATGGTAGTTTGAAGTCAGAAGTCAAGATGTCAACTGCCGATTAATAGACTTTTTTGCCGTATGAGTATACGTTGCCCAGGGATGTCAACTGCCGATTAATAGACTTTTTTGCCGTATGAGAAGTGATAAGTCAACTGCCGGTTAATAGACTTTTTTGCCGTATGAGTGGGTTGCCCAGGGTGCACCGCGTGGAGGTAAGTCTATCGCAACAACTGCCGGTTAATAGACTTTTTTGCCGTATGAGTATACGGTGCCCAGGGTGCACCACGTGGAGGTAAGTCTAAATATACATTGCCCAGGGTGCACCACGGAGGTAAGCCGAATGAGAATACGTTGCCCAGGGTGCACCACGTGGAGGTAAGGTGTAGTATACATTGCCCAGGGTGCGCCACGTGGAGGTAAGACCGTATGATTATACGTTGGCCAGGGTGCACCACGTGGAGGTACCTTTTGCCGTATGAGTATACGTTGCCCAAGGTGCACCACGTGGAGGTAATTCTATCACCCACCCCATAAATATATATATATAATTGCTTTTGTGAACCGTAAATTATTTCTTATTCAATATAAATCCTCTGTTATGCATTGGTTATAAACTTCGTATTTTCACGCAGCTATCGATATAGCTGCACATTGTTGGAAGTGTGGCCTAAATAACTTTTTCTACTGGGGAACAACATGCGCAGATAGGGCGATGTGGAACAAATAAGCACATATGATAAAAAGATTGACGAAAATGGTGCAGAAGAGAAAAGAAAAAATCACCTCTCCATATGGACGTTCTCCTTGCTCGGAAAATGGACCTTGTAGTTCGAGCTTCTCGTTAGCCTACTATTTGCCTTCGCTATTTTGTTTGGTCTTGCAGTTTCTGTATGAGTTTGGGAGTTTGTCAACTCAACCCATTTCCAAATCTCCATTAGCAACGTGGTGTGGTGTTTACAAGACATAATTTAATTATTTTGTTGGATAATTGTGCAAAAGAAAGAGTATTAGTGCTTTGTCAATTAAGATCCAGCAATTTTGAGCATTAAGTTGAGCTGTTACTCTATGCTTCATTATGCATTTTAGGTGCGGCCGTACGAGAACGTGCCAGATATTCTCTCGAATCTTCACGGGACGAATAAGCGACTTTCTGCGCGTTATACAGGCCTCAGTGGTCTTTTGGCCGATCCATTTACTGGAAAACATGTGTGCGTTGCCCTAGCAGGTCCTGGTGAGTTATGCGAACATTTCCTCTTGAAACCACTCACCATACTGTTCGTTGAGTACGTTGGCATCACCAAAGTGTATTACTTCTTAACCCTCTAACGCTCGAATTATTTTTTTTAAAAAAATGCGCCCAACCGCACTCACGCGTGTCCCACCAGTAGGTTGATGCCACCGACGTGAAGAGTTTTGGTTTGTATCAAGCGAAGGCTATAGACGTATTGAGCACGTTTCAAACGGTAATAGCGCCTTCTGTTACAAGTCAAGGACCAATGGATCTTATTTTGGGAGAGGACCGTATGGTCCTACGGGCATTAAAGGGTTAAGTGCGTGTCAGTGAATTCTGCCCTATTAAAATTAAATTATCTCTTGTCTTTTGAGATAATCTTGACTACTTAATGTGCCAGGCATCTAACTTAGCAAATTGATGCATAAAATCCACCTCTTGTAATCATAAATTCATCATCATCATCCTCCCTCCCTCCCCTTCCACACCCAAAACATCGTGTAATGTGGACTTTGGTACGTTAGAACCTGAAAAGTGAATTGAACGCAGGAATTTTAAAGCTGATTTCCTGATTCCCAAAATCAAGTTTTGTACGGATTTTCTATTCCTAGACTGTACGTTCCACTTCTTCTCGGTTCCACATCTCATGACCCCTCAGGGATTTCTTTATTGTTTCATGAGTTCAGTTTCTTACCCACGAGACAAATAAAAGTTGGCATCGTTTTAGTCGTGGGATCCTTCTCTGGCATCTATCACTTCTCGAAACCGATGCTAATCGAATATTCTTAGTTCCTAAAAGACGAGGGATGTCTAAATAAAATTAGCGAAGTTAAAATGGTATATTGCAAATAGGTTTCATTTAAAAATCTGCCTATTACCATTTAAATCCTCCCTGAGACGACGATTGACCTGGTAAAATGCGGGTCATTTAAATATCCGTCTTCACGATAATAATCCAAGTAAAAAAGGAATCATCGGTTTCCTAGTAATTTCCTATCTTTGACGCATCCTTGTCGCTTTAAACGCCTTATGACTTGATTACACGATAAATGTCGATCCTGTATCACCTGCTCTTATTTTTTTCGTCGCAATGACTCAATTTGCAACAAAGTTTGTTTAAAGTGATATCGTACGAGGGCCACTTGAAAAATGCCATAGGGTTGCATATTCTTCCATGATTATAAATAAAATATGGCTTTTTAAATAAGGCTTCCGTATGTTTTACCGAAACAAGATGCTATCTGCTTCAACATTGTCATAATGTCAGACATTAAGGAGTACTTTACTGCGAAATGAACATGGTGGCTGCTCGTTGATTTAATGAAGCAGCCAATAGATGGAATTTTTGAACCACAGCCTCATTATAGTAACCCATCTGCACAGATTTCGCCTCAACTGCAGGGATTGGGGGATTCCAATTAAGTTGAGGTAGTGACCTCGCCAAACCACTTGCCAACACATGAGGTCAATACGGTGTGCAAATAGCCAATGAGGTGCGATCTGAGGTATACTCAATCCCAAGCCCTTTGACGGAAATAGCCAATACGAAATGGTGGACGGTTCCTTTCACTTTTGTGTTCTTCATCAGAACTTCATTCCACCTTGACTCACGTATGAGATATCTTACATTAAATATTTATGCTGTTTAACAATGGAATGAAATGGGAAACTGCAAAAAATATATGAGCTTCCCTTTATTTTAACTCGAACTTTAGTCCATAGAATATTTGTGTAATCGGACGTATTCATTAGATGTTCGTTCGTCCATTTTAAGCTTTTTTTAAAATCTTATGGTTACTGAGCTTTTATATCTGTCTGTTAGTCTGTGTTTTGGAAGCAGACAAGTTGTCGGGTCCATTTCAAGGTTAGATTTATTCAAACCTAGAAGTGAATCTAATCGCCTGATGAATTCTTCAAAATTTGTTGACCATTTTGAGTTCGTGTTCGGTAGGTTGAAATGTGAAGTCTCTCCTTCTAAAAAGTGTCTCCTCTATTAAAATTCATTGATAAAACGTGGCATTTGGAAATGGTTATGGAGAAATCTGATCCATACTCCTATGCCAAAGTCCACATTTTGAGTTTTGCATTTATTTATATTTTGTGTAGGCCGAATTTCGTGGTTTTCAAAGCAACAAGAATCCAATCTATGTTGTGATTTCTAGTGCGTTATTGTTACCATTTTGTGCAAATTTTAACAAAATTTCATAAAGCAGCTGTTTCCAGAATTATTGACTGAAATGGACATTATTATCCATGGGAATACATGCAAAAAATGCACAAATTTTAACATGTGACAGCGTTTGGTTACACAAAATAACAACATAGTCACGTGACGCTTTAACTATAAGGCCAAAAAGGGACAAAAATGGATTTCAGGTGTTGAAGGTTTTACTACGTTTGAATTCTGGGTGTTATCCTTTTCTTAAAAGTCAGGTGTTCCAAAAGAAAACATTTTTGTTATGATTTTATCGCTGACTATGTGGGTGCATTCACGATATTCACAAATCGTTGAAATATTGGGATCGTTAGGCATGCCATATTTAATCATTTTCTTATTGTGAGCTGGGTTTCACATTTGAAGTTTGCATAAATGTGATTAATAACCTAAATAGATTATAAATACTGTTCTAAACTTAGTTTAATTCTCCAAAATTATAGCAAAAGGAGGGGGA
>UZAE01014272.1:0-13907 GCA_900617975.1 Rodentolepis nana | reverse complement strand
CCCCCCCCCCTCCGCATCCTCCCCCCCCCCAATCTCAATTTTGATCCTTTGTGACTTTGATGCTCCCTTCACCTATGTGAAACCCGAAGCTAACTAAAGGGCTAATGGTGACTACTGTAAAGCTTGTCATAATATAAAATTTGAAAGATCCAGTTGAAACACATTTTCACAATAATTTACGTCCAAAAACTCGAATTTCGAAGAACAAGGAGTTTCAAAATTACATCCATTGACAATTAGGTCTCTAAAGGTAGTTAAATATCAGTCAATATCAGTGGCCATTCTAATGCAACCAATCACATTAAATGGTTCAAAGAAGTAATCGCTTGATTGGTCAAAAATTTGCTAACATATTGAACAGTAAAGATTGCAACTAGTTGTTTACTGAGAGAAGGAGACTGTGAAAACGCTTGCTCGCAGTTTTGGTCAACGTTTGGCCAAGAAAAAGTGTCTCCAAGCGAACTGTCAAGTCGTCAAGCTGCCAGTGCAGTTCTGATGATTGGTTCCGGTATTTATTCACACTTTTTTAATCACAACAAGATAATTTGTTTTTAGTAACACGTTGATAATAATACTTCATGAGTGGTGAGAAGTTTTAAATGCCTTTGTTTTGTATTAATAGGTTAAAGATTCATTACTAGTTTGTAAATTTTGAAATTTATGTCAGAAAATATGCAAATATGCTTTGATTACTTAAAGTGGCTCTTTGTTCGAAAATCACTCCATCGATTGACAACACTACCAAAGTCTCAATAATGCCCTAGCAACAAACACCATGAGGCCACCCCCCCCCCCCAGTAAACAATGTGATTTCTGTCATTTCCTCCATCTGCCGGGCTGTCAAGTGCCACGGCCATTCTGCTCGGTATGCATCCATTGTTGGTGATCGAAACTTTGACCTTTTGACCTTATTTTCCGCTTCTGAAAATTTCCCACTTTGATAAAATGGAATGTTCACTTAACTGCAGATTCTACAAATATTTTTGAAGATCATACACTTCTATCAATTTTTTGGAATAGCCCATGCGTAAATTGAGGTTTACCAATTGGAAATCGATTGTAACATCTTCACGCCTATATTCGGCATCAAAGTTGCTTTATTGATTTCTCCTATGGCCCAACATGGATAGTTTTGGCACACTCAACTATTTAGTCACAAATTCAGTTAGCTGGCTCTTGGGTTTCTTCTCTCTCTCTCCCTCTCTCTCTCTCTTATTAGAATTTCCATCACCTTTCCAGGCTCCTTCATTTATTGTCGCAATGCAGTTTGAATGGGTAGTTTTGACAAGTTTTCAGCATCTTCGTTGAGGAATGCCAATCCATCAAATATTTGATCTTGGAACTTTTAGGCATCTTTTACCCTGAGTAAGCTGCTAGAGAGTTTTATGAGAGAACGCTGTAACAAAAATTTTAAAAAAATGAATTTCCGGTTACTGATTCACTTCTATTGATTTTAATGGGATGTTTTCGTAAGTGGCTCCTCTGTGAGCAAAATCGCTTAATTCTTTAGAACTACAATGGCTGGAAATGTGATCTAAGCCCCATTCGTTACAACTATACTTCTCCGAATAATTCCAATATCAACTGTAATTAGATTAGTTCCGGAATTAATTGAAATTATTTTTCCTTAAACAAGTATGTTCTGGTGTATCTGAAGGTTGAGTTCAGATTTACAGTGAAGCAGATATCTGAAATGGTGCCAATGTTGGGCAACGAATGGTTTTGATTAAATTTGTCCCAATTGTAACCAGAATTGAAAAGAAGTTGAAAATGAGGTGAAAGAACTTAATGCCTATTCAAACTTGCCTTTTCACCTCCTAGAAACTCTATGAAAATGATAACGTTTACAATGTTTGTGCTTTGTTTGGGTTTGGCTTCACACAGGCGACTTCAGCTGTCTGAAATACGTTAATCAACATGAGTAGGTGGAATTTGGTCTTGTCAGTTTGACAACGAGTCTAGACAGGAATGTAGAAATAAAATAATCGGATTCATCAGTCAATCTGCTCCAGCGTAGAGACTGCATTTATTTACCTTTTTGGTTTTAATCTCGCTCATGTTTTATCGCCTAAGTAAAAAATTGTTCCAGAACAATAATTGTAATTTGGATAACAAAAGGTTACTGACAGCGTTGAAATAAATCAATTCCAATAGGTAGGATTGTAGAATGGCGCACTGGAAATAGCACTGTTTGAAGGTTAACATACTCAACTGCTTTGTCGTTGGTCATGCTTTCAATTTCTGTCGGTACACACCCACTGAGTGAAATAGCCAGTCGAACTGATTAATTCTGGCTAATAAAGAGGAAAAAACACCAAAGAGATCAGAAGTGTATACATTAAGGGCCAAGAGCTGTTACTCACTTATAACTCTTGATTTTCACATCAGAATGAACCACCTGAGATCAGTGGTCTTTAGTTTTGTTTCAACAAAGACTGGATGCAATATGATGATTAGTTGCCTAGGTGATATGCCATTATTAAAATCAATTTATTTATATCAATTGGGAGGCTTTATGATAGGTATCCTTATCCCTTTAGCAGACGTCACAGAGGGGAGGAACAGATATAGTCACAAAAGGTCGAGGGGGTTGGGGAGGCGGAAACAGAAGACTAATTCATAGATGCAAAAGAGGCAGACAGGCAACTAGATGATCCAAATTTATTGCAATATCCCATTCGTTTAACAATCAGTTAGAAGAAAAGATTAATTTTATTGGTATCAGCTAGGATCCGGTTTCATCGCCCGTCCAATAAACCTTCTATATCACCTAAGGGATCTAAGTCAGAAACCCATAAAATCTATTCGAAAAAAATTATTTATTAATTAAGAAGAAGTAGTGATATCCAGTCTCTACGGATTTATTAACAAATTCTACTCAATCTCCTCTCTTACTAAAGCTTATTGGCATGTACAAGGAAGCTTCTCCACGTTTGATAATGGTAAAATCATTAAATTAAATCATCCGTTTAACCACCTTTCCTAATGTTCTTAAATACTGTTTACCTATGACACTTTTATACTTTTAGCGTGTTCGATCAAAGTGAATCAAAGGGTTTCCAGACTTTTATGAAGTAAGTTGGGTTAAAAATGGCTCATGTGGAGAGTTAAATTCTGCTGAATTTGGATGTTCTGAGGATCAATAGTCTATTTTTTACGTCTTGAGAAAGTTTACGTTTAAGATACTACCCTGTTAGCAAGCCACGAAATATCTATTTATTAATTTCAAATGGCAGGCGTTTTGATAGTTAACTGACTTCGAACTTCACAGAGAGGAGGAAGAACATCAAAGTGATAAAAAGTCGAGAGGGCGGAAAGAATAATGATTCACAGATGTGACAGAGACAGACAGGCACAAAAGTAGAGAAAAGGTGAGGTGAGTACTGTGAGTGGTGTAATATGACATACAGTCGGGTCATGGTAGTTTGAAGTCAGAAGTCAACTACCAGTTAATAGACCCTTTTACCGTATGAGTATACGTTGCCCAGAGTACACCACGAGTAGCAAAATATATTTCATGGCAATTTGAAGGTTTAAATGGAGCATATAATTTCAACTAAATGACGTCATTATTTTCATTTTAATAATCTCCTCCCGGCTATGTTGTGAAATATCTCCTCCTGTTGAGATTCCAAAATTTGTCGCTCCATTTACAGATGAAACGCACCCAGAACACGTGCCTGACAGAATTTAATTTTCACGATTTTTCATGTTTAGACCGTGTCACGGAAATTTTTTTCCACATACACAGCCTACCTTTCAGATACTATGACTACTACGGTAGGTGGGTGGATGAATGGATGGTTGGTTGGTTGGTTGCAATTCACGAAATTTTAGAGAACTATTCGTCATAAGGACACGACGTGGTTTTATTCTCTTTAGGGTACATCCAATTTGTGAGTGAATGTTAGATAGACCGATAATACTCAAGATTACCTTGGCGCCAGCTAGATATTATCGTGCACCGGATATTTGGCGACAGCAATTCACTGTTAGCGTATCATTGATTTTCGGATTAATATCAACCCGCCTGTCTGATGGGTTATTTTTAGATAAGTTATGATTATTTAAGTGCTACATTAAGTTACTAATTTGCTTGCTTTACTCATGCCAGTTTCAGCATTTTTGCCTATTTTCAGAACTATTTAATAATATACCAAAGTAAGCCCTATGGGCTGAATTCGAAATAGAAACTGTATAGCTGATAATGCTAGTAGAAAATAAATCCTAATTTGGATTAAATTGAGGAAAAATTTAAATTAAAAGAATAAAAATTTCCTGTATCAATAATCACAAAAGCCCTCGCTTATCCAGAATCGAATTATTCTTTGCTGTCAGGCGACTATACTATTGTCCTTTGATGATGTTCTTCAATAAGAATCCTTATTTTAGCACAATTCACAAGGTGTCAAGATTTTTCGAAATCAGACGCGCTAGTCTAAAGGGATAAATATGACACACGACAGATTCAACTCAAAAACTGATGATTCATTTTAATGGAGATTTGCGAACAAATACAATCCGTTAAAGGGTGGTCAGCGTTGAGAGCAGATCAGCTTCGAGGAAGTCAAGGAACCGCGATAAGACTATAAGCATCTCAGACCTTCACTCGCCGTTAATAGTGCTCTTCGTCCTTCCATTGAGATTAGTTATTTAACTTACTGACCTCTGGGGCTTCGAACTTCAATCCCCTCGAAGTACACCACTTTTAACTTTCCAATGAACAGTGAACAATCAATATCTAAAGATAGCATGAGCAGAACTCACTAGATTTTTAGAAAAAAATATTATTTAATATTTATTGACGGCACTGAACTAGTTTCAACAAGTTTAAGCCCACATTTTGTTTAAAACAGAAATAAGTCACAAATAATTTGAATAACAACAAGGGTAAGTTCATTAATCAGTGCATTTTTTTCTGAATTTTGCCCGATTTCCGCAAATCACTTGTTTAATTAATTTTTTGGTCATCGAGATGTCTTTTCTTTCTTCTAGATAAGCAAGTTTGGTCAAAATTAGATTGCCCCTTGCAGTAGCTCAAGTCATGTGGGTGATGTTGTTTTTGACTGACTAGACCAGACCGGATAGAACCTTTCCTTCCCTCCCTCTTCCTTCCTTCCTTCTCTCTCTACACTTAACTGACTAGACAGTCTCTGGAGAGCGTGGTAGAGTGGAGTGGCTGGCGATTCGCTTCAGTTTCTACTTCTTGTTGGGCCATATTTTCTTTCGTAAATAATTGACAGATAGCATCTACCTTTCTCTCTCTCTCTCTCTCTCTCCCTCGACTTTTCTTTCCTCCATCAACATTTGAGACTGGTTCAGTGGATTTGCTATGGGCAGAAAACAAAAGTGTGTGTTTCTATAATTGAATTTGCCTTCTATTTGCGGAATGGACGGCATATTTTACCAATGGTAGTTGCTTTTCTCAACCTATAAACCTAACTTAGTATGCACGTTGTCAGTTACACTGGCCTCTCAGTATTGAAAGGCACTATTCAATGGATTTTGAATGGGAATATCAGAACAGTTTGCAATCATGCTGTTTTCTTTAATATATAAACGTGGAGAAGTTTCTAGAAAGCAGACATGCGTGTATGGGAGTAAATATGCAGTTAATCAAATCTACAGTACTCGAAAATTGATTTTTTTGGCATTTTTGAGATGGAAAATGGTTCTGTAAGAAATAAAAAGCTGACGCTGATAGAGACATGCCAGATGTTCTAGTGGTGGCCGTGTTAACAATAGGAAGAATACATTATTACAAAAATAAACTCTCTCATGTGGAAATGTACTAGCAACGTTTCTTCAACGTCATTCGTTTCAAATCTATTTGTTGCAAACCATCAATGACAGCATTCAATTTCAGAAGATGAGGTGGGGGGGGGGTAAATTTTAATATCTTTCACTATTTGGACCATTTGGAGACATATGAGAAGGCGAAAGTTCTAGCTGGTGTCAAAATTGTGAGTGTTAGCTTAAACCGATTTAACGCCCTACAAAAACAGAAGTAGGGACAGTACAAGTACTCATTCTTTAAAATCACGAAAGTTCAGATTTCAGTTTCCTTCTCAGATCAGTTGACATGGTGCTGGATCGTGAGACAAATGTCCTGTAAACTATCCTTCAGCAGGTGATGGAAAGCACAACGAGGTGGAAATTGGAACTCAAGGTCCTGAAATGCCCTTGCTTTCCAAGAAGTGCCTACTTGCTTACATTTTCACTAAAATCCCGCATCATTATATCTTAATGCTACCTGTACTGCGAACTTTAAGGGGGTATTCTGGTCTAGAAATAAAAAAATTGATTTTAATATTTTTTCATATTTTAACTATTTAAGAATATGTCTACAAGAGGATTTTCTAAAATTCAAATTATTTTCGAAGAAATAAGTATTTTGCTGAGCAGGCATCCAAACCGGTTGGGCTGCAACTAATCGAACAAAAGACATTATGGGTTCTCCGACTACCTGAATCCATATTTCTTAGTATGCCCTTTTGTTCCGTTATATCTATCTGTCTACCTATATATATATATATATATATATATATATATATATATATATATATTTCACGGCAGTTGATTTTCGGAACAGGAAAATACCAGTTTTACGAGTGCATCAGCAGCAAAATTGAGGAAATCAAATGATGAAGTAATTACAAATAATAATTACGGCCACTGTGTTTTGGAGTTTTTCACGGTCTTTTCAGCTATTTCTTTGTTTATTTCGTGTACTGCATGCAACAACGAGATTATATTTTCAAGAACGGCTCAACACGGACTCGGGTTCAAAATTGCATTACAATGCAGTTGCAATAATCTACGCTGCATTCCATCATGTCCATTCGTTGACAAATCATTCGATGTTTATCATCAGAAGAGTTAGTGATTCGATGTCTGCGTTAAAAAACTCAAAATAATAATGAGTCCCTAAACTCGCTGATATGAACTTTCGCTCCAAAGCACATCCATTCCGGGTCTCAGATCATTGAAATTGCAACATTTATTGCTGTGTGTATTTTTAATGAAGGCTTTATACCGATATTAAAGATGGTGAAAATTGGTCTAGAAGCGCATGCATTTGCTGTCAGACGAGACAATGCTCGAATTGACCGCTCCGAGATACGAGCCTAAAGCGCATCAAAGGAGGCCAGAACTGCTCGAATAGAAAACAGGAACGCCGAAAATAGTTTTTTCGAAGTCGAGGAAGGTCCGATGTATGCAGCAGGAATGGCAGATTGAATAAATTTAAGTTAAAATATAATTTTATGACTTAGACTGAAAAAAATTTACTTTAAACTTTAAACGCGATATTCTCAGAACTGTCTTTTTGAATCTGATACCCACGATATCTCAGGTTCTGCCGAACCGATTTACTTGAAATTTTAAGAGAGTCTTTTTTAGGGACCTGTCTATGTCCGAAACTACGGCCATCACGAATTTTTTATTTTTACTATTTTTAAAAAATCGAAGAATTTTCAAAAAGGTGATACACAAGTTTTTTTCTTTAGGCAGTCACCATTTTTTAAAAAAATATTTCTGTAACTTTTCCGTAGTTTCAGACATAGCGACATTACTGTAGATTGATAATCTTTTTTTATTTTTTGATTTCAGATTGCTAGGAGAGTTTAAATCGTGGGTATGGTCACGCATCAAATTTCTGAGACGCCCCACTCCATCAGCTGATAACTAACGGAATTTTGAATTTTCGTTACTTTTTTATTTTTTTTGTAGGTTTCTAATGTGAATAAATAATGTATAAAAATTGATAATAAAAGTATTGCTTACCTTTTTTACAGCACTTAAAAAATTACCTAAAATATATGTCTCTAGACCAGAATACCCCCTTAATGTAGAAGAACAATTCTCATATTGACTTAAAAGTAAATTCCTCGAATATTGTTGAAGGTGTTCCGTTCGAGCTTAAATTTCAAGACGAGTGAGTAAACTTTGATGCATGACTGGATTTAAAAATCGAAAGTTTTCAGCCATTTGATTGGTGAGTTGATAAAGTTGAAAAGATCTGATGATCTCATTAGGGTTACAGGGGTAGGGTGCTTAAATTCCTCCTAGTGGTTATAACACAAATTAAAACTTATAAATCACAATTATTTTCTCGAATCGATCCATAGCAGATCAGTATTAGATAGTATTTAATTGGAGCAAATTTTATTTTGCTAGGTTTCATGAAATTTACACTTTACATTGGTAAGTAATCAGAAATTACCCAAATCTATAAGATTTGAGGTAGCATGCAAGAAGCCTAATTCTATCAACTCGTATATATGTTTAGTGCACTTTGTAATTAATAAAATAATAATAATGTACACACAATGAAGTGATTTAAGCTGTTTTAGGAATATTTTCATCCATTGAATGTTACGTTGAAGTTTGATGGGGTGTGCGATAGACTTACCTCCATGTGGTGCACCCTGGGCAGCGTATATTCATACGGCAACAAAGTCTATTGACTGGCAGTTGACTTCTCACTTCAAACTACCATCACCTCACTCTACCATATTCGAATATTTTCACAGTACTCACCTCACCTTTTTCACTCTACCTTTGTGTCTGTCTCTTTTACATCTTTGAAACACTCTTCTGTTCCTCCACCCCCCTCTCGACTTTTTCACTTTGTTGTTCCTTCCCCTCTGTGAAGCCTGAAGTCAACTAAAGGGCTAATGATAACTATCAAGACGCCTGCCATTTGATATAAATAAATAAATAATTAATAAATAGTTTGATTGGTCAACGAAGTTAGTAAAACGACGGATAATATAGACAGCATAAAGAACAGTGAGTAACTGCTAAAGGACTGAAATTAATTAATTAATTAATAATTGGCCGAAATAGCGGTATAGCAAGTATAGTCAATTTCCCATTAACCTTTACCCGACATGTTCCTCTTTTAAACATGCTTCAACATTGCTAACCACATTCAGAACATTAGCAATCTGGTTGTAGCTTACCTAAATATTGGAAGATCAGCCCTGCTAGAAACGTTAGATCTGGCAACAACTAACTTCCTTTAAAAAAGCTAACAAGAAGAATTAACAGCGAAGGCATGACCAGTCACTAAATATTGTGCATACTGGTGACAAATCAGTGAAATTGTACTTCAGAACACTAGGGACTGATATAATGATCTCAATTTATTAAGGGAAATTGGATAATCAAATTCGTTTGGAATTCAAACCGAGATTCATGACACCTCTCACCATTATCCAAATCTGCTCAATGAATTATCTTATCACCCTTATAGTTCATGCGCTTTCCCATTTTTGAGTGTCTTTGAGACGCTATTGCTTCGCAATACTAACGACTACCATTGCTCCCTAACATCTGTAGAGTTGGTCAGGCTGTTAGTACGTTTGTCTAGAATTGTCAAGCATAAAAAAGAACTTTATTTCCCTAAGTGGGGAGTGCGAAAGACTTACCTCCACGGGAAGCAACCTGGGCAACTTATACCCATACGGCAAAGGTCTATTAACCGGCAGTTGACTTCAAACTACCATGACCTCGCTGTTTGCCATATTTGACTACTTCCTCACCTTTTTTCTACCTTTGTGTCTGTCTCTTTTACATCTTTGAAACACTCTTCTGTTCCGCCCCCCCCCTCTCGACTTTTTTTCACTCTAATGTTCCTTCCCCTCTATGGAGCCTGAAGCCCACTAAAGGCTAATGATACTTGTCAAAACACCTGCCATTTGATATATTGGGTGGGCAACTAAGTCATTGCCGTTTTTGTTGACAGATTCACTCTATACTTTCTTTTGTTTTGTTAACGTGGCCAGAGCATCTAACCTATATTTTTTCTTACTGTATGGGCTTCTCGGTTAATTAGTAAACAATTTTTTTGTTTAGTTCTTTAGTTTTGTTTTTATCCCAATTTAAAAATGAAAGAACAGGACGTGCACTTCCGACACATTTTATTGTGTTACTTCCGAAAAGGCAAGAACGCATCGCAAGCACAAAAGAAGTTATGTGCCGCATATGGAGATGAAGCCTTAAAAGAAAGGCAGTGTCGAAATTGGTTTGAAAGATTTCGTTCCGGTGATTTTTCACTGAAAAATTCACAACGATCTGGCCGCCCAGTCGAAGTGGATGAAACCCATATCAAGGCCATTATCGATTCAAATCGTCACAGCACAACACGAGATATTGCAGAGAAGCTCAATGTGTCACATACATGCATTGAAAAAAAAATTAAAAACCCTTGGTTATGTCAAGAAACTTGATTTATGGATCCCTCACCAGTTAAAGGAAATTCATTTGACGCAACGGATTAGCATCTGTGATTCGCCGCTACTGAAACGCAATGAGAATGATCCATTTCCGAGGAAGAACCTAGTTACTGGCGACGAAAAGTGGATAGTTTATAACAATGTTACTCGCAAGAGATGATGGGTGAAGCAAGATCAACCAGCCCAAACAGTATTAAAAGCAGCAGAGATTCACCAAAAAAAGATTATGCTGTCAGTCTTGTGGGGGGATCACAAAGGAATTTTGTATTTTGAACTCATGCCGCAGAACCAAACGATAAATTCAAATGTGTATGTTGAAGAACTCGAAAAACTGAAAGAAGGATGCAATTGAAGATAAGCGGCCGGCATTATCAAATCGGCGGAAGGGTGTTGTTTTCCATCATGATAACGCAAGGCCCCACACATCTTTGGTTACTCGGCAAAAATTATTGGAACTGGGTTGGGATGTTTTGTCACACCCACCATATAGCCCTGACCTTGCGCCTTCGGATTACCATTTGTTTCGTTCCATGCAAAACTCTTTAAATGGTAAAATTTTTAACAACGCGGATGATGTCGGATCACACCTAATTCAGTTTTTTAATAGCAAAGACCAGACATTTTACGAATGGGGAATTTTTACTCTGCCAGAACGATGGAAAAAGGCCATCGACAAGAACGGCCAATATCTAATTGGATAAAGTAATATTTTTAAACAAAAATTCCGAATTCGCCTTCTTATTTGAAATCGGCAATGACTTAGTTGCCAACCTAATAAATTAATTCCCCTAAGTTGCTTTGGAATGTCTACAATACTGCCATTTTATTCTCTAGGTGCAAGTTAACGGTAACCTAATAATAATTTAATCGTAGGAATAGGAAGGAAACGGCAAAGAATTTTAATAAAAGCTGTTTTTATTCAAATAGGCACTCATGGTCTAAAAGTTATCTAACATTTATATCAAATGGCGGGCATTTTGATAGTTATCGTTAGCCCTTTGGTTGACTTCAGGCTTCACAGAGGGGAAGGAACATCAAAGTGAAAAAAAGTCTTGGGGGAGGGAGACAGAAGAGTAATTCAAAGATGTAAAAGAGACAGACAAAAGGTAGAAAAAAGGTGAGGTGAGGTGAATACTGTGAAAGTAGTGGAATATGACATACAGTGGGGTGATGGTGGTTTGGAGTCAGAAGTCAACTGCCGGTTAATAGACTTTTTTGCCGTATGAGTATACGTTGCCCAGGATGCACCACGTGGAGGTAGGTCTATCACACACCCCAGTTATCTAACATAATACAGTTAATTGGTCCTTAATTGTCAATGCAATTAACCCTTTAACGACCAAATTATTTTTTGTAAAGTGCCGTGAGGAGTTTTGGCGGAATCAGGCGAAGGCTTTAGACACATATTGAACATGTCTCAAACGGCAATAGCGCCTTTTGCTATGAGTCTAGTGCCAATTGAGCCCATTTTGAATGAGGGCCGTAGGATCCTAAGGAGGCATTGAAAGGTTAACTAAGATTCAAAATAATGGCGTGTCTCAAAGCCCATCTAGTAACTTTTAAACAGTGACAAGTGCTTGATTTCTGTCTTCAAGCATTGAAGGTCAAACTGCCACTACAGAGCATCTCAAGACAAAGGGATTGGGTTGAAGCCTTGATTAACATTTTGTGATCGTTAAAATTAATGAACCTTTTTTTAAAAGAAAAGGTGTTTGAAGTTGTCCACTATTAGATCTTCCCAAATTTATTCTTATTTGAATTTTTAATTTAGGTTTTTTATCGATTTTTTTCCTTAACAAACAGTGCATTGAGTTTAAATTAACTAAAAAATTTCACTACTTTAGAAATGGAAAATGAAATTTAGTTGTCATCACATCGAACTGATATTTTTTTATGAAGAGGTGTGATTTGGTCAAATTTCCCCCACCCACCCCCCGCTCCCCCACCGGCTATGATTCAGCACTTATCCCTCCAAATCCTCCAGACTCACATTCTCTCAAACGAAAAACCAGACAATTGCTATAAACCCGGCAACCCAGGCAAAAATATTTAAAATCGGGAGTTCTTTGCGCCCAGATTTTTATTGTTCTTTTTAGTAATAAAATCATGCTCCACTCAATGGTACAAAAAAAGCATTTACACGCACCTTACTTGGACTGTGTCGTTCCACGCCCTATAAAATAAGTTTGAGGAGGCGATGAGTTTGATAATTATTATTCCAACCCAATGGAACCGCCGGAAGGCCTATCTCTCACCCGCTTAAAGATAGCCTAGGAGATATTTATTTATTTGATGACAATTTTAGTAATAGAGAATGCTGACGGCAGTGCTCGCGTGAGGGAGATACAACTCAACTCGGCGCTGCGGATTGAGGTGAATGAAATGATGTGAAGGCACTTTGTTCGATTAATTAAAACAAATTCGCTACTATTACTGTGAGATGGCAGCTGAATTCCAATAAAAAAACCATTGAGGTGATAAGTACTGAAAACAGTTTATACCAAATGGCAGGCTTTATGGTAGTTATCATTAGCCCTTTAGTCAACTTCAGGCTTCACAGAGGGAGAGGAACATCAAATCGAAAAATGTCGAGAGTGGGGGGGGGAACAGATGAGTGTTTTAAAGATGTAAAAGAGACAGACACAAAGGAGGAGGAAAGGGGAGGTGAGTACTGTGGAAGTAGTCGAGTATGACATACAGTGGGTCATGATAGCTTGAACTCAGAAGTCAACTACCAGTTAATAGATTTTTTGCCGTATGAGTATACGTTGCCCAGGGTGCACCACGTGGAGGTAAGTCTATCGCACACCCCACACTGAAATAGTCACTGTAATCATACTTCGATTTCCTGAGGAAATATTGCACACTTTAAGTTAACTTTTAGCATATTCTTTGAAATGCTTCCTTGTGGGTGGTTATAAAAGAATTTTATTAACTCCCTGAAAGGCTTTGTTTTTCTTAAGTTATTGCGATCAATAATCGTTTCATGTAATCCAGTATTATAATGCTTTCTGTGGATCGATTCAAATAGGGCATAAATTAGTCCTTATTGGGTAATTGACCAAAGACTTAGAAAGATCTAATCCTCGTAGAGAGAACGATCCACAGAAAAACAAAATAATATTAGCGACAATGAGCTATTATTGATCGCAATATCTATTCCAATTCCATGATGCATCAGGTGGTTAAATAGAATATTTGCTCAAATGATTT
The DNA here is from genome assembly GCA_900617975.1 of Rodentolepis nana. Lineage (NCBI taxonomy): Eukaryota > Metazoa > Platyhelminthes > Cestoda > Cyclophyllidea > Hymenolepididae > Rodentolepis > Rodentolepis nana. Next base: position 453 of record UZAE01014272.1, on the reverse strand, counting down.
TGAGTGACACTCAGAAATACCCATTCGGGCATTGCTCCATGAGCATTAAGTTAGTAAACGTGAAGCCTTTCAATGTCTTTCTTTTGTACACTGGACTGAATACTAATTATGGCACCTAGAGTCATCAATTTTCAAGTTCAAAGTGTTCTAGATGCGGGATGGCTTCATTTGTGAAGAGCGTGTGCCTTCTGTGCGAAGGGGAAATTAGTTCGAAATAAGAAGTCATGTGTGTATGTCAAGGATGAGAACACTTCCTCAATCCCGGCTTTCTGATGGACGTACACACACCTCAGCTGTTCAAAAGGGGGCTATTTACTTTTCTGACCTTTAATTTTTGATTAATTAATTAATTAATTGATTTTTTGTTATTTTAGAAAGAAGTCAACGGAGCCTGCCATCTTTTCTCCCTACGCGCGAGAAAGTTCGCCTGAAAAGGCAAGGCTCATTTTAACC
>UZAE01014270.1:0-13813 GCA_900617975.1 Rodentolepis nana | reverse complement strand
GTTTAAAGTGAGAAGTCAACTTCCAGTTAATAGACTTTTTTGCCGTATGTGTATACGTTGCCCAGGGTGCACCACGTGGAGGTAAGTCTATAGCACACCCCACAAGTTTTAAAATAGTTGCCGGATTGTCTCGTTTGTTTTTTTATAGTAATCAAGGTAATTTAATTTAGCAATATTTCTTAGCGTAATGTAGTGTTAATTTCTATAAATCTTTAAGAATATCGTGGTTCATTTACGTGATATATTTCAAATGTGCTTAAAAGCGAATTTCCGATTTAAGATAACGATAATTAATTGAGCATTTGGAAACCAAATTGTCACTGGTCCTTTTGTAATTGGCCTTATCATGACTCGGGCTAATCTCAATGCTAGAACCCTGGATATATCAATTCAACATTAAGTTTATTTGTTTAACTTTAGCCTTAAGATTCCCAAAAAGATTAATCAACATTAATTTTATTCCAGACTGGGGTGACAGCATTGTCCTTTGTAATGGACATTTTATCTCGTCTTTTCAAAGACGAATAATGACATCATTACTGCTTCAACTGCTTTTTAAGTTATCTTAAAGCCTTTTACCTATAAAATTAGTTAAGATTTATCTATTGTTTTAATTACATCGAACATCAATGCGCTTTTAGAATTTTAAAAATTGAGATTCCATGTCGAAAAATTTCTGCTTGCAAACAAGTCCTAACTTTGTAGTAAAACCAAATTAATTATGTCATCCAAATGGTGTAACCACATAGTCCACCCACATTGTCATGGGTTTTTAATCTTCATGATTAAATTTACTTAAATGGCTAATTAATTCACCGACCACCGTCTCATTAAAGTTCTCTCCAAATGTTTGCTTTTTATTCACACGTTTAAGAAGGATGATTCCAATTTTAAAAAATAGAAAAGGCATGAAAGCACAAGAAGTAAAGAAAAATTAGACGACAACTTAAGAAATTGAGGTCTCTCTAATAAACTACAGTGCGTTAAAAGTACACATTTAAAAAAGTTGCTTAGGGTTATCTTCCAATGCCTAACATAGTAATTCACCCCTAATTATAGTACTTTAATTAAACTCTCACAAACAAATTCACATTAACGGTAGTTTTGTTATTTCTGGAACTATATTGGATTATTAATACGTAAAAAGAAAGCCAGGTTGTTTAGAAAGTTACTTTACTGAAAATCTTCCAAGATGTAATAAGAGAGCCTAATATTCAATTTCGAACTGATTGAAAGTCTATTTCTTTCATGAGCAAAAGGGGGTGTATTGAGTTACGGATGTGTGCGACGCTTGTTGTTTGGATTGGCTCGGGTTCCAATCGGGGCGTATCAAATAACACCACGATTGTACCTGCACGAAAGGTCTCAGTTTACATTGAAGCAGAATAATCATCATACCACCTTTGCCAATGGAAATCGATATTCCCAGGGCAATTGTATGAAGAGAGTGCAAAAGAATCGATATAACTCCAAAAAACCCGACGCATCTGAACTTAAGGTAGGCTTATGTGTAGGTGAGTAATACCCCATAAAGAAGCATTTAATTTTGTCTTAATAAGCGGGTCTCACTTCTACAATAGATACTTTTGCACTCAAAAGTCATAGAAATAACATCACTTTGCTATATAGGAAATTCACTGAGAACAAAATGGATATACTGCTTTGAGTGCAAACGTATGAAGTCCAAAAAGACATTTTTCTGTACAAGCATTTTAAAAAGACTTGAACTAAATACCATTTTAAAGTAAAAATAAGGAGAGAACTTCAGATTTTCATCAGTATTGAGGTGTTTTCCAGCTCGATATGTCTTTAAACCATCCCAGTGCTTCTAAATCGATTTCACATAGAAATAATTTATGTGCCAAAAATTGATTTTTTTTCATGCACAGGTGCATTTTGATTAAATTTTTTGTTTTGCTCAGTATTAATGTGAAAATTTCTTTGGTCTACTGATTATAAAATATAAGTAAAAACACTTAAAATGTATAAAGTTTTTGTTTATACCATTTTACTGTCGAGTGCGGAGAGAATTGTTGCCAATAGTGATTAATAAGTAACCAGCATTATTGCAATAGCCAGTCCCAATTACAATGACTTACTGCTTGCGGAGTTCTAGATTAGAACAATTCCAAAAGGAACTTTTTGCAGAGATCTATTTGTTTGGATAAACTTATTTATTTATTCATTTATATCAAATGGCATGCGTTTTGATAGACATCATTAGCCCTTTAGTTGACTTCAGGCTTCACAGAGGAGGAGGAACATCAAATTGAAAAGAGTCGAGAGGGGGGGGGGTTAACAGAGGGGTGTTTCAAAGATGTAAGAGACAAACACAAAGGTAGAACATAGGTGAGGTGAATTTCAAAGATGTAAAAGAGACAGACATAAAGGCAGGGGGGGGAACAGAAGAGTGTTTCATAGATGTAAAAGAGAGAGACACAAAGGCAGAGTGTAAAAAGGTGAGGTGAGTACTGTGGAAGTAGTCAAATATGAAATACAATGGGGTGATGGTAGTTTGAAGTCAGAAGTCAACTGTCGATTTACAGACTTTCCTTACCGTATGAGTATACGTTGCGCAGAGTGCACCACGTGCAGGTAAGTCTATCACACACCCCGAAGATGATTATGCAATGCCTTTTTCCATTACTTAATTGTATCACCTAATCTTGGCATAGAAGTAGCATGGAAAATACTTGGAAAACACTGAAGTTACAGAATATTTTGGAACTATAAATGCTGAATGATTGTTGAGAAAGATAGTTACCAGCTGGGCTTTTCCAGTACAAAATTTTACCTAAATGTCCAATTAATAAACATTACTTCATTCTTTACGTCCTTCATTTAATCATATCTATAGAGGGATAATGGTGTGCAGATGATACATCATTTATATAATAAATTCTAGATTAGGGCTTTCCATTCAAAATAGACCAATTGTGATAAAAACCGAGTTCTTCTCAAATTCTAAAAGTTAAATTTTGTTCGTGGAGGACCTCGGAAGTTCCACTTAAGTGAATTCATTTAGGTCTGCCGTATCTTGTTGTATCTAAGAGGGAGGCTGTCATATATATGCTTTTGTATCCACTCGGAAGGAATCCCACCTTCAGCAGTGGCAACGCAGTGGTCAAAATTTATATATGCGTAAACGGAGAATATCTTTACACATCCAGAAATCTAGATGGCTAATCAAACTGTTTATTCCCAGTCAACGAGTTGGCTCAAGGCGACTTCCTTATAAGGCCAGTTTCGGGATACCCTTCATTTACCAAAGTTAGGTGCAGTTAATAGTTCCAGTTCCATTTATTTTGTCATGTGCCTTGACAAATGCCGTGGGGCCTTTCGAGTGTCATAATGATTGGGATAAAATGAGTATAAAGGTCAACTGAAAACTTGTGCTAGTCTTGAATATACTCTCTAGTCAAGCTCACCGTTTTCCTTCTCAGACTGTTTCAATGACCTCTGAATGTGAGTAATCAGACAAAAAATTCTAAAGGGTGACTTTTTCATTTTTGGTCTGACACAAAAGATAAAGTTTAAACTACAGCAAGTCTGCCATGTTAAATATTGTTTCATATTTATTATATTTTAGGGGACGGATAATCCCAGCGCAGTGGCTGAAATTATCGTTTTTATGGAAGGAGAGGTTAGATGACTCTCAATTGCATCACAAGATTTTATTGATCGGGTGGGTAAATTTATCTCACCTTATTAAGTAAGGAGAACTTAGCGCAGGACAAAATTTTTACATATTGCAACTTTCGATGGTCTCTAAACTGGAAAATCCGCACGATATTAATATAATTAATAATAATAATAATATTATATACATATGGTTCACAGTAATTACTTGGTTCATCCACCAACTTACTCTTGCATGCCTATTCATTTTATGAGTTAGTTTTGAAATTATACATGTGATACCATGCTATTTGATTTCCGCAATCTTTTCAGCTTTCCCTCACTTCTCTTAACGTTTTTCGATCCTCATTTTGAAAAAAGCTACCGTTTCTTTTCAATTAAATCACTCATTAAAGTGAATTTCAACTTTGGCCGATTTTCCATGCTGTATTTCTCTTAGGATGTGCACCCGAAAAGGTAATGTTCGGATAGGGTATGATCTAGCGAAGATGGTGGCTGTGGTAAAGCCTCTTTGCTAAATTCCTCAATGGTTCTGGATGGTATTATTTTGCATTGTGGTGGGATATTATCATGTTAAATAAATCTGGATATTGTGCTTTTAATTTCTTGTTAAGTCCTCCCAAATGCTTGTAACGGTTTCGATCGGTTTATCTATTCATAGTGGTTTATTCTGCGCATATTCCACCAATAGGGAAAAAGAAGTCTGTGGATGACTTGGGGGATGGAATCGGTATTTGGTTGGGAGGCTACCATGGTCTACTTAAACTAAGATTGTTGTAAACCGTCCACTTCTCGTCCTCAGTAGCAAGATGGTGTAAAAAGGATGAATTCTTCGTCGTGATAATGGAGAAATGTAGGAGGTTCTTCGTTCCTTTTCGCTATTCTGAGGGAATTGACGCGGGGACCAAATTTCCACCCTTTTAGATTTATTGAAGGGCTCCAAGGAAAAGTGCACAGTTGACCATGATCAGTTAACCGAGGATCGGTTTCAACCAGGGATTTTAAAATGTCATCATCAAAATTAGTAGGTCGTCCTAATTTCTATCGCACCAATGAAATTTTTATTGCCTGATATAAATCATTTAAAAACAAAAATCTACATCGTCGGAATGCAAGGCATTGATCGAAAAATTTGAGTAGTCGTAGCCATACTGTCGTTCAAGTCCCCTGGCCAAAGAAAGGTAGCAAGCAATATCTGTCGTGTTTTTGCTGTCTGGTCGCGGTTAAGCAGTTTTTAACCTTAACAACCAAATGGAATGCAATGCTCATAACTGATGTGGGGCAGATTGGTCGACTACTAAAAAAACCCGCAGAGTTCCTTCCCTCACCGTGTCTGGACGCTAGTTGAACTCAAACATTCGTTTGTAAAATGTGTAACTTCTTAGTGGTGTGCCTCCATTGTTTCGCCTTTATTCGTCGTTATATGCACGTATTATTTCCGCTCATTATCCCAATTTTCTACCAGGTTGGTTACCTTGCAAGCCTGAACTGACAATAATAAAAACGAAACCGCCTTTATGTTCTCACTCGATTATTAGCAAATTCTTTTTAGAGAAAAGTATAGTTAATACCAATTGGACAAAAATCTCGTTGAGTATGTAGTGGACTAATTGAACGCCAATTTATGTGATCAACTAGGAAAAGTGCAACCAACTTTAGACTTCACAATTAGAGAATTGATTTGGAGACTGATGCACAGTTCGTTCCAGGCCAGATGACTTAAAAGCTAAAAAGACTATAACTTAATTTACCTGAACCGTTTTCTAATAATCTCTAAAAGACAAAGAATGTTCGAATAAGATACCCCAAAGGGAACCAAGTTCTCGATCCACTAATCCCCTTCTCCAACACCCAGGACTGAAGCCTACTCGATGTCCCACTAATAGTAGCAACAGAGACCAGTAAACCCCTCACATCCAAGTACTTAATTAAGCAGCGAGAAGCCGCATGCTTGAGGAAACATAGCTAGTGATGGGAAATTTTTACTAACTACCGTACAAAAATCAAGTAACCCAAAGGTAAAAAGGAAAAGAACATTGACAATATCATTAATGATTACTCCAATTCCACACGCACACACACACATACATTAGGGAGTCGGGATGGGGTCCAATTAGGAATGCGGGGCGTGGGAAGGGGACTACACACAAACCGAAAATGCACATTCAACGGTGCGCCATACAGAGAGGAGATATCGATAGAGCACGATTAAAACAACAGATTGTCTGATGAAGACGGGAGGGCGGTTCCATACGTTCAGACAAGCTCTACACTACAGCATTGTTAAAAAAGAGAGGCCAATGGTTGTTAAGGGCACAGGGTAGGAAGAGGGGAAGGGTTAGTCATAGTATCGATTGAAAGTGAGTCTACGAGGGATAGGATGGAGTTAAATGCAAGGTTTATAAAACCAACGGTCGTCGCTTAAGTGGTGCGTGCGCTCATGTGCAGAGTGAGCAGAACAGAGGTCAAGGTCAGTGTGGGTAGGCGATAAGACTTAAGAATATACAAGTAGCCACGTAAGGTGAGGGCGGGAAGGTCCCAGAAAGAGATTGGGATGGGACGGTGAAACGTTGCCAATGCTATACGTCATCATTATCATCATTGCTTCAAGGTCATGAGAGGAGCACAAACAATCGACGCATTATGAGATCGGGTTGAATGGGTATTCCTGCTGTAAGAGGAAGAATAACGATAAGCTCAGTCATATAGTTTCTTGCCTACAAAACGAATGGTATAAACTTGAGCATAGACAATTGTTATGAATATTAGCAAAAGCTGTTTGTTACTTCAAGGTAGAGCAATTGAAAGTGGTTGTTGAAAACTGGCTAAAATCAGAAAAATGAAAAAAAATAAAATCCCCNAATTGATTTTTTTTCATGCACAGGTGCATTTTGATTAAATTTTTTGTTTTGCTCAGTATTAATGTGAAAATTTCTTTGGTCTACTGATTATAAAATATAAGTAAAAACACTTAAAATGTATAAAGTTTTTGTTTATACCATTTTACTGTCGAGTGCGGAGAGAATTGTTGCCAATAGTGATTAATAAGTAACCAGCATTATTGCAATAGCCAGTCCCAATTACAATGACTTACTGCTTGCGGAGTTCTAGATTAGAACAATTCCAAAAGGAACTTTTTGCAGAGATCTATTTGTTTGGATAAACTTATTTATTTATTCATTTATATCAAATGGCATGCGTTTTGATAGACATCATTAGCCCTTTAGTTGACTTCAGGCTTCACAGAGGAGGAGGAACATCAAAGTAAAAAAAGTCGAGAGGGGAGGGGGAACAAAAGAGAGTTTCAAAGATATAAAAGAGACAGACACAAAAGTGGAAAAAGGTGAGGTGAGTACTGTGAAAGTGGTTGAGTATGGCATGCAGTAGGGGTGATGGTTGTTTGAAGTGAGAAGTCAACTGCCAGTTAACAGACTTTTTTGCCGTATGAGTTTACGTTGCCCAGAGTGCACCACGTGGAGGTAAGTCTATCACACACCCCTTTGTTTGGCTAAAATAACATCTTGTATATACAGACCGGGAATTATAGGCATTTACAACTTTTCATTATGAACATTATCCCACCGTTCTGCCTTCTTATTACAGATTAGTTAGAAGAAGGTAATAAAACTAAAAAACAAAAGGAAATCAGGTTCTTACAACATAAAATAACCCCTTATTCTATTTCTTTTCAAGCCGCCGAACTTGCATATTCTTCACAAGACTGAAGTACAAACTATTAGACACAAAAACGAGTAGACTTAAGACTTTTCTGAATGCAGCGGAAAGACCAAATTTGGCATACAACTTTCACGGACCAAAAACCCTATTTACAGCCTTATCACTATTCGTTCGCCTATTCGATTAGTGCAAATTTATTATTATAATTGGGTGTATTAATAATGAAGAAATTACTTCCTTAAACTAAACCAGGAGGCTGGTTAACTTTTAAAACCCGAGTAGCTTTACAACGTTTCTCAATACGATAAGTACATGGACTTTGGGAAGGAAATCTGTCTTTTAAACTGGTGTAGTTCTTACATTATTCCATCAAACACGCCATAACCGGATTTTTATAAATCAAAGCCGTATGAATGTGAACCTGCCGTTAGTGTAATATTGCAATAATTGCCCTTTAAACTGCAATTAAATCGAACCCCGCAAATCCTCGTGTTTTACAACTGAAAAAATGAAAGGAAAAATGATTACCCCATTTTGCCAATACTTCCCCCCCCCCTTAGCATAATTAGCACCTGTGTGCTTTTTTTGCCCAAACCTTATATATATATATATAGAGTTATTCTCATGACCTTTCCAAAGGAATATACGCAATTAAGATTACAAAAGTTGGTTTATTCCTTTTCCGGCTATTTTTAATTCGTACTTTCAAACACTCATCTTGGACAGACTCGAGGGCGGGGTGGGGGGGGGGGGGGGGGGGGGGGTAACAGGAGACACCCGTCCTAATGAGAAACTCGAATGCTATTATCCAACCGATACGATTGGTCATTTTACTCGATGGATGCGTACCAATGAACAGACGTGTAAGAGCATATTGCGCAATTATAACGACTTTTCGCATATTTCTTAAAGTCAAGTGGGCAGAGGCTAAATTTGGAAGGTCCTTAATTTTGAGTCAATGGAGTCTCCAGAAATCTGAATTTTCGCTTATTCATTAGTTAGCTCTTTAGAGTTCACTAAATTTTAGTGTTCTCCTTAGGTCATTTTAGCTCAACAATAAGCTTCATTTAAGGACTAATATTGACATCAATAGGGTCACTACGACTCTCTTTAGTAGGTTTCATTAAAACCAATTTATTGTATTTGGCGATTTTATCTGGTTTTAAATGACACTATGGATGACTTTATATTACGCCAAATTGGGGTGTGTGATAGACTTACCTCCACGTGGTGTACCCTGGGCAACGTATACTCATACGGCAAAAAAGTCTATTAACCGGCAGTTGACTTCAAACTACCATGACCCCACCGTATGACATATTCGACCACTTCCACAGTACTACATCACATTTTTTTCTGAATTTTCAACCTTCGTCTTTGAAACACTCTTCAGTTCCCCTCCTCTCGACTTTTTCATTCTGATGCTCCTTCTCCTCTGTGAAGCCTGAAGTCAACTAAAGGGCTAATGATAACCATCAAAACGCCTGCCATTTAAAGAAATATTACGCCAAATTTTGCTCCCAGTTGCAAATTTGCGAATCAAACAATTTAAACAAATTTCTGCAAATGAGCAATCAATGTGCAAGGATACACATTTTGTGCACTTTAGTTTTTGCGTCCTGATTCCTTTTCTTTCTCACGTTAACGTTCATTAAATGAACTCAAGCACAATGAGTCACCTTAACTTTCCTTCCTTCCAATATTAATGAGAACAGTTATTATTATATTCACATGCATCTTAATACAATTCAAAGTGTTTTATAGGTGGGAAAACAGAGTTCTTAATACTACACCTGGTTTAATTTATCAAGTTGTGATCGATCATTGTTCGTTTCAAAATGTACTTTAGAGAGGGATGCATGCAGTCTTCTGTCTTTTATTAAGTGAAGAAAGTTTAAAGGGGAGGGGGGGGGTATAAAGCTTTTCAATATTTCCTTATAAATTATTTAGCAAAGTTATTTGAGAAATTAGTTCCAAGCAGAGGTTTGTTTCAGAGCGATTGGAAGAGAAGCGCATTTAAGGATTTTCATGAAAGAAAGGTTGCATTTGCTCATGTTTTCACCATCACATAATTCAGTTGCCAGTTTCAACATCCTTAGTTCCAATAAGTTGGCATATTGAGTGATGTGATCACTAACGATTTCATAGCAGCTTTGATACTCCCAAGTGGCTATCTCTTTAGTTATTTTATAGGAGAGCGAATTATTGAAAAAGCTTATTTTGGAACTCATAGATATACCGCATGTTGTACGGCACCCACCCCAACTCCTACATCAATTAACCACCAGAACCTCGACAAAGCTTTAGTACAACTTTGGTGCAAACAGAAAGTTCCAGAGAATGTTCGGAGCGTGGAGGCATGCGTATAGTCTGGGAGAATGCGGTGCCTGTGTACGAGATCGTCTAAAAATCGGATGGTTAAAAATTACTTAGGTCTTTGCAAAGACTGCAATTTGTCATGGTTCTCAAGGAACTTGGGAAGAGCCTGTCATATTTAACATTCTGGGGAATAGGAAGATACTATAACCGCGAATTTGACATGGGTTATAAGGTGATCTTGGCAATACAAAACTAATTCAAGTCCATCCACTTCCAGAGACTCTCGGGATCCATTTTACGAAATAGGAAAACTGTCTTTACGCCTGTGTTAAACTATTTTTAAGATCAATGCTACTTAACCCAAACAGAGTGTTTTTGTTTTCATGAATGAAAGTGAATTGCATATGCTTCATCATGAGTGAGGGTTCCACACTGAATTCACCACAAGTGTAGTCTAGGCTGCCAAAATGTTTCTCCAGTTTAAAGAAACAAGATGATGATGATGCAAGCTTAAATGCCATTTTTTAGGCAATAGAACTCATTATATTTAAGTCATTTGCATCAGGTGGTAGGCCTCGAGACCTCTCAAACTAATGACATTTCACTATTTATTTATTTATATCAAGTGGCTGGCGTTTCGGTAGTTATCATTAGCCCTTTAGTTGACTTCAGACTTCACAGAGAGGAAGGTACATCAAATTGAAAAAAATCTAGAGGGGGGGGGGGAACTGAAGAGTGTTTCAAAGATGTAAGAGACAAACACAAAGGTAGAACAAAGGTGAGGTGAGTACTGTGGAAATAGTCGAATATGACAATATAGTGGGGTGATGGTAATTTGACGTGAGAAATCAACTGCCAGTCAATAGACTTTATTGCCGTATGAGCATACGTTGCCCAGGGTGCACCACGTGGAGGTAAGTCTATCCCACACCCCATACATTTCACTATTGAAGTACCGACTTTACTTCCCTTCAATAACATGGGAAATACAGTTTTTCTTGTTGAAGAAATGTTATTTTCGGTCGTATCAATTCTAGTAAACGATCACTATGCGATAACGGGGCTTAGGTTAATAGACTTTCAAAAGCACAAGAATGTATTTCCAGTTTCCAGATGACCTCAACGCTGGTAGTCCAATTCCCTCAAGGGTAGTAACACCTTACCTGACCTAATAACTCAATCACTTATCAGGTGGATAATCCAAGTGTTACAAACATTTCCACTAAGCTTGTGTTTACTGTCACTAAGGCAGTAAGTGGCATTATTGTTTAATGTTGGTTAACAGGGAGATGATTTTATGTTGTTTGACCTTTAATAGTAACATACATTCTGCTTTAGCTATGAAATTACTAAAATATTGTAGTTTAATCATACAATAGCAATTGAACACGAGAAATGGCAAAATAGAGCATTATGAGAAGAAGTTAAGATTCGAATGGCAGTATGTAGCAAAGCCTTATTTCGTTTGCATTCTGAAAACCCCGCTGTGTCAAGTTTTGCGATTTCTTAGTGAATTTATGTTGATTCTTTTCAAGGCTTTTTTTGCTTAGTTGGATTATGTGAGTGGATGAACAAGTTACTTTTGTTCAACTCTATTTTTTAGCAATATTTACCTTTATATATGGCTGAGATAATAATATTTCACTCAAGGTGGAAGAAATTATGTAGGCATTGAGATTCCCTCAAAATGTTTGGAACGCTATGTTATATTCCTGGGGTGTGCGATAGACTTGCCCCCACGTGGTGCACCCTGGGCAACGTATATTCATACGACACAAAGTCTATTAATTGGAAGTTGACCTAACCCTAACACGGCAAAAAGTCTATAAACCGGCAGTTGACCTCTGACTTCAAACTACCATGACCCCACTGTATGTCATATTTGGGCAACAGACCTCATACGGCAAAAAGTCTATAAACCGCTGGGCAACGTATACTCATACGGCAAAAAAGTCTATTAAAGGCAGTTGACTTCTAACTTCAAACTACCATGACCCCATTGTGGCAGTTGACTTCTCACTTCAAACTACCATCACCCCATTGACGGGCAACGTATACTCATACGGCAAACAAGTCTATAAACCAATGGGCAACGTATACTCAAACGGCATACCTCCACGTGGTGCACCCTGGGCAACGTGTACTTACAACCTCCATGTGGTGCACCCTGGGCAACGTATACTTATGCGGAAAAAAGTCTATTGACTGGTAGTTGACTTCTCACTTCAAACTACCATCACCCCACTGTATAGTTGACCACTGACTTCAAACTACCATGACCCCACTGTATGCCTTGACTTCTGACTTCAAACTACCATGACCCCACTGTATGTTACAAAGTATACTCATACGGCAAAAAGTCTATAAACCGGCAGTGGACTTCTGACTTCAAACTACCATCACCCCACTGTATGTCATTTTCGACTACTTTCACAGTACTCACCTCACCTTTTTTATACCTTTGTGTTTGTCTCTTTTACATCTTTGGAACACTCTTCTGTTCCCTCCCCCCCTTCTCGTCTTTTTCCACTTTGATGTTCCCTCCCATCCGTGAAGCCTGAAGACAACTACCAAAACGTCCGCCATTTGATATAAATAATTAAATGCTTTATTCCTTTAGGAGACAAATAGAGACAATAAAATGAATGGCATTTTAGGAGAAATAAATAAACAGGAATTTAACCAAACTAAGCACATTTAATAATCAATCATTTTTGTCGGAAATCGGTGATAAGTGGCTAGATCATTACTATATCGCTCTCAGATAAACGGACTAGCAGGTACAATCAGACGACAATTTTGTGATTTAAAAAATTTTTTAAGTCAAATAAGTTATGCCAATTGTGAATATGACACCAAATGGAAATATATTTGGAGTTTATTGCAATGTTAAAGATTACGGTTTTTCAGGATTTTATTTCAGCCTTGGCAAATAGTGACGAGCCAGTATGCTTAACTCAGGAAATAAACACAATTCTCAACTTAGAGATATACCCTATTAATTTGGAGAGCCAATACATGATGAGATTTTCTAAACAACACTTTTAGACGACGGAGAGATGTAACAACACTTATCTGACTTCGTTGAGGAAGGAAAAAAAACATTTCTGCTTAACTTTATGATTCGTGAATTTGAGTACATCTTTCCATTTTTATCAAGTGGGTCCTCATTAAAAGATGACCACTGACTAGCTCTTTATAACTATATCAGTTCAAATGGGAAACTAATTGAATGATGTTAACTAAGTTCTGATTTCCGTATCCAACTTCGCAACAGTTATTTTTTCTAAACTGTGTTACGTGTTATCGAGCTTTATTAATCACGTGATCTTCCAAATAGTTGTGTTTAAGGCTCATCGATTCGACCTTTGTATCCAGGCTGACCTATCATTTTAGTGAACTCAGAGTCTAGTTCTAATCGGACTTGGAGTTATTTTGGCATGGTGATGATTATACCACTGCTGTCATGGATCAAAATCGACTTGTTAAATACTTTTCTCCTCTAAAAAGAGGAATCGAATACAAATTTCAATTCATTTTCAATGATTTAATTGAGTCGGTAACAATAATTACTTGATTAAAAATAAATTAAAATTACACTTTATTATATGGAAATCTTTCAATTTCTCACGCATCTTTTATAAGCTACGTTATTATAAGTAAAATTTAAGGATGATACATTCAAACACAGGTTGTCACTCAAAGTTTATGAAGTTTTACAAATTACATTGTGTATCATTGCTTTCTGCTATCGCTATTTGATAATCAGTCGTTACAATTTTTTTCTGACCTGAATTAATCAGAGCTTTTGGTCACCCACACCACCATTTATACAGGATGGGTAATATACATGAATATGGGGTCGCGATAGACTTACCTCCACGTGGTGCAACCTGGGCAACGTATACTCATACGGCAAAAAGGTTTATTAACTGGCAGTTGGCTTCTCCCTTCAAACTACCATCACCCTACTCTGTGCCATATTTGACCCCTTCCACAGTACTCATCTTACTTTTTCTTTGCCTTTGTGTCTGTCTGTCTGTCTCTTTTACATCCGTGAATCACTCTTCTGTTCACCCTCTCGAATTTGTCACACTTTAATGTTCCTTCCCCCCTGTGAAGCCCGAAGTCAGCTAAAAGTTAATGATAACTATCAAAACGCCTGCCATTTGATATA
>UZAE01014269.1:0-15539 GCA_900617975.1 Rodentolepis nana | reverse complement strand
ACCTCCGAACAGCCAACTGACGAAGCTATTAATTTGATTATCTTGTATTTATTTACGTTGTCACGATTTTCTTATCCTGAATGAATATAAAACTTCCAGTATTGCTGCCTCACATTTTTCATAGAAATAAAAAAAATATACTAATTACTTAACCGTATGTGTAGTTAACTGATTAATGCTCTAAAATTAAATAGTTCGTTGCATTATTCAAACAAAATTACTCAAACTTTATACTTGTTATTTGCTTTTAATGCCTAAAAATTTATTTCATAGGAAATTTAAGCGATTTACGGTCACAAAACATGACATTAATAATGGGCAAAATGCATTCAATTGTAAAAAGACCGCCTCTTTATTCAAAATGAGCGCTGATGTTGCATTTATAAGTGGTAAAAAAGAACACGACTTGTGCTTTTATGCGGAGTCAGAGATTTGAAATCAGAATGTGATAAAAGACTTCAAATTCTCACTTACATTTGTGTGATCCGTCTGAGAAAGCTCCAGTGCTGCTTTCCGAAGAATTGACGGTCCTTAGAAGATTTGCTTCTGAACTAACTTGCTCGATTCCTACTTCGGATATTCTAATTTCTTTTAAAACCAAAATAAACGATATGTTCAGAAGACTGAATAAAACCTACTTGGAGAAAAGCAAATTCATGTTTATTTGATGGGTTATTTTAAGGCTCTTCATATTTTGGAAAGTATATTAATACTTTTCTAACTAATAATTTTATTTGAGCATTTAATATGATTTTGGAAAAAATTTAGAAGTGCGTAGAATTTAGCCAATTTTTTTTTCTATTTTTTGGTACTGCTGTTATCGACCGTATTTTATAGATTAGTTACCTCAACTTAATTCCAATTTGGTTTTAATGCAATTGACAAATAAACGAAGAATTTAAGCTCCTCCAGTATGGTACTGCTACTGTATACTCAAGGAGAGTTTGAGTGAATGCATTCTGTGTTCGATTCAAGTTTCAAATCAAATACCACAAATAGGTGACCTTTTTGTGCCTTTAAATAAAGAGTGATAAGCATTTATGCTATTTAACCTTAACGCTGGAAGTTATTATACAGCCACCTTATGCGTCAATTGTAAATTTAAAATCAAAAAATCAATAGTATAAAGTGGTGGCGTGAGAGATTGCGTCATGCAGGGCCTTAGTGGCAGTAAATTCACGTGGATCGGGCCTTTCCTAATTGTATCATTTATTTCAGCTGCCTAATTTCTAAGTGCCCACACCCGAGGCGAAATGTTTGAAGCATCATATGCGTAAGCCATCTTCGTGTTATTGCTTCAAGCTTGTGCCAAGGCACAAATAGCATTCAGAATTATATTTAGAAGTTAGTACCCGATAGAGATCCCGAGTGTCTATATATGTAAATGTTAGGACCTAAGTGCGGTTTATTCCGTGTAAAGGCTAATTTGTGTGTAATTCGAAATATGACTATCTTTTCCCTACACAGCAACACCTTCGAAGCAGATAGTAGCAGAAATGCGTGGATAGAAAATTTTCGATAAGTATTTGAAATGCTGAAATACGTTGAAGGCCATTTAAGCAAAATCACATACTCTTAGATCAAATGTTGCAAATAGACCTACTCCGAAGTTATAAGCATTTTTCTCCCTCTTTTAAACACTCAAGCCAATATTGCATATATACATGTTCACGTCATAATGTTAATAGTGGAAAATCAGGAGGGAAATTTCCCTACTGACCGTTTCGAACAAATTTTTCTTAGTAAATAAATTCTAGAGTTCAACATAAGAAACAAAACGAATAAAAGGGGTTATTTACAGGATTTGAACCTTCTATGATGAAATGGGTCATTAAAGAACTATTGAATAAAAGTAGGAAAAAAGCACGCAACTGTTTGGGATTAAATCCAGACACACGCAAAATATACACTCATCTTTACTGCACCGGGACTGTTAACAAACTGTTATGGGAAATCGTGTGTCTGTTGTAGGTTATGAACCAATAAGTTTGGTGAAAGTATTCTCCCTATAGGTGGTGCAAAGGTGTAAACATTAGCTTCTATAGTGGCAAGTTGCTCTACAAACAGGAAGATGGGAGTGGTGCTCCACGACAAATATCTTGATCTCAGACAGCTCAGAGTTAGATCGTGAAGCATAATGCTACAAGCGAACTCAAATCCCTGTTCATGAAAGACCACACATCTGTTCCTAATTGTCTTTGAAATGATTTCCCAACAGAAGTGGAAGATCCACGTCTCCCTGAGGATATTAAATTCAAAATGGCGTGAAGTGAAACTCAAGATTAAAAGATGCAATCGCTTTTGAGGAAAGAAGCCTTCTTATTTTGTATTTCTTCATATTTAACAACTGCAGTATTTAAAATTTATCTTTATGTCAAATCTTTTATATGTTGGAGTAATTAAGAGATTATTTTTCGTTGATGTCATGCACTTATTATTAAATACTTTATGGTATTTTAAAGTATGAGCAAGTGGTATGTTGAAATGAACACCATCAATAAGAAAATGAGATATTTTTTCACATTTTCCAAGAAACTTGTCCGCTATTTTTTGTTCCTACGCTTTTTACATTCATGTTGGCAGTAATAGGCAGTTAGAAGGGTGGAAGTGTGCCAAACATGTGCGAGATTTGCCCCTTGTGGAAAAATGCATTTGAACTGAAAGAAGATGCCTTTTTAGGCAAATTTCAGAGATTGCGAACGATATATATATACATATATCGTGAAAACCACACGAATTCAGGCAAATAGAGCGATCACTAGGGATCCGCCATTTTAATCCAACCGCCAAATGATTTTACCGTTCAAGCAAGAAAAACACCAGGAAATGTGCTAGAAAAATTAAACAATTTGAAAATTTTTAAATCTATCAAACGGACTTATGTGCATTTTGGAAGCACCTTTAAGAGAAATTTGTAATTAACATCTCTAGGGCACTGAATTAACGATTGTATTTGGGAAGGAAGTCTCGCTATAGCACGAGCTAACCGGACGAATCATTCACTACTCACCCAAATTTTTATAAGCAAAATTACTTTCTTATTAAAGTGAAGTTGAACTCCTGTGCGGGTTACAGATTTTCATACCTTATTCCCAAGGCAGCCTTATTATATATATATATATATATATATATATATATATATATTTAGCAATTTTATATGATTACACTTTCGGTTTTTCTTTAAGGAATTTAAAACACGGGGTTAATTAATCTTACCTGGGTCAGCTACATTTAGGCATTCATGTTTGCTCATAGAAGATACGTTTCTTCCACACACACTTTTGATAGCTCGCTTGAATTTGTCAGAACAACTCAACTCCTTTGAAAGCTTTGATTTTGGGTCATGGTAGGTAGCCATATAATCTACATAAATAGGTATACTCATCACAAAAGCATATTTTCTCATGCCTTCGATTTGACTGTTAAGCAAGAACTTACCTAGAATTTGTTTCCGTTGGATGGGGATGATTACTACATAAACAAAGAGACCAGTTAGCAGACCAGCGCCTATCGGCGACACGACCATGGCCCAGAGGGGGAGAGTTATTCCAAATGCTGGAAGTAAAAGATGTGCCTCATTTCTGATTTGTAAACTCAAATTCCACAAAAAGTACAAAACCCATATTGCAAATCGTATCACTCATTAGTGAAGGATGCATTAAGAGATGGTTGCATTAATTATAAGACGGGGAGTAATGACGATGAAATTGATATTTTAAGGGAAGGTATTCGCTCCTCCCACCCCACCACCCCCACCCTCACCCTCACCCCAAAACCCCGAAAGTGGAATGGACACATTGGGCAAGAGGATGACTTACTACTGAGGGCCTCGATTACAACCACGAGGGTGTTAATGGCGATAATTATACCATAAAGAAAAGGTAGCGTCATCAGAGCTGGTTCCAGGGGATTTTCCTAAAATTGTAAAAAATTGGAAACAAACGAATTTTGAAAGTTTTATTAATTGCAAGAGAAACTCCTTAATTTCAACAGCGGTACAGACCTCCTATTCTTCCCAAACAGTTTATTTGACTATACCAAAAGCAAAAGGTACAATGAATACTAACACCATATTTTTGAAACAATATCAAAAAGTTAATTACCTTCTCAATAAATAGTGATGAATGCGCATATGAATGCATTCCCTAACCAAATGAAAAAGTATTCGGGAAAGAACGCTCATTTTATATTTTGAAATAATTGAATAAATTCTATGGTGTGAATAGCTTGTTAAAAGCCGTCATTTTATTAAAAGCATGTGGTATTATTGTGGCCCTCAGTAAATCAAAAGATTGTTTGTAACTCTAGATTATGGAAAAAATTGGTCCTTAATAAAACTAAGATGGAAGAGGGGATTAAACAGACGCCGAAGAGTCTTATTTCAACTGATTCCTGGCTTCGGGTGTAGCGTGTTCGCTAAATGAGTTTCATGGTTCGTCCCCCTGGATTTTGAAAATATTTGACCCCGAACTTCATTGCTAGTTGAAAGTTATCGATTATCCGAGAAGAGTCGCTCTTACCACCTCATTTCTCAATTCTTTCTTCCAATGACTGATAAGTGATATTACCGTTTTTCCTCTGCTTA
The DNA here is from genome assembly GCA_900617975.1 of Rodentolepis nana. Classification (NCBI taxonomy): domain Eukaryota; kingdom Metazoa; phylum Platyhelminthes; class Cestoda; order Cyclophyllidea; family Hymenolepididae; genus Rodentolepis; species Rodentolepis nana. The sequence goes on along the minus strand of UZAE01014269.1, from coordinate 10,954 downwards.
CACAATTCAAGTCGAAAGATAGACTACCTGTTTAAATATTGACTTTTTTCTTGATCGTTCAAACGAATACCAGGTATTAATCCCGTTACTTAAACATTCACAAATTAGTTATTATTCAAGCATCCCTGATTTGAAGGTCTATATATGCTTCATTAGCCCATTTTCTCAACATTGCCAAATATTGAGTTAAAATGTGAAAATAATTGAGCTTAAAATGTTCTCATAAAAATAATTAAGTACCGAAATTGAAAATTGAAATGGATTTCACAGATTATACATAATTTTTTAAGTGACTAATGAAAGAAATTCATTTAGACTTGGCATATGAAGAAGATAAACACTTATCGAGACTTGTACCATTCAAATCTGTAGAATAAGTTTCTTTCAAATCGAAAAGTAAGATTTCCTTTTTTATTATAATGGATGTGTATTTGAGCTGATTTTTATCGGCAAAACTGCCTTATATTTGAATTCAGCAGTATTTTTATGACACTTAGCGCAAATAGTGCACTTAAATAACTAGTTTGATAACTTGTAAGCAAACAGAAAAGAAATGAAGGCACTCTTTTCTCCATGTTCATTGGATTATAGTTTTGAGTTTACCTTTTCAAGAACCACTTTTTTGATGCAGTAGAAGACGAAAATTGAAACCAAACCACTAGTCACTGGTGAAAGAAACCACGATCCAGCTAAAGTAAAAGTTTATTTCGAAATTTAGTAGGAATTTATCAGAGCCAGTTTATTTCAATTTTGGATGATGGCTTACCGATTTCACCAACTTTACGCCAGTTAATTCCATCCGTGCCAAATCTAACCAGGCTGAAACCAATTACTGCACCAACAATACTATGAGATCCGGATACGGGAAGTTTGAAAAGAGTCGCCAGTAACAGCCAAATGCACGATCCTGGAAGGTACAAGGTCTTAAGATAAGGTATGCATTCTCTAAATTCGTTAAAAGCATTGTCTACTGTAATGACATCAGCTTTCAGGACTTGCCTGCAAGAGCAGATAGATGACCATTCAACATGAGATCATTCCCATTCATAGAATCGTTGAATTGGCTAATATCGATGATGTCTTTTCGAATTGTGCTTGAGACCCGCGCTCCAATGAGAATAGACCCAGCCAGCTCGCAGATACTGGCAAGAACACAGGCGGTACGAAGAGTGATAGCTTTTGATCCAACACTAGTTCCAAAAGAGTTTGCTACATCGTTCGCTCCAATGCCGAAGGCCAAAACGAAGGCTATTAGGAAACCTGCGACTACTACCAGAAGTTCTGAGGCAGGGAGGATAAGCATATTTTTCTATACCTGAACTAAAATAAAAGCTTTGTTGGACTTAATTATTCCTTTGTCTTTTCTTGAAATTAGGTCAGTTAAGTTGGGAAGAAGTAAATTATCTTGGAGTCACTCTCATTGAAAGCTCGCATTCAGTCTCCCTCCTCCCCCCCTTTATTGGCCTGATTTAATCAGCGTGGTTGGATATTTGGATCATTAAATACACACCGACCTCCGCGCAACTGCACAAGCACATCCAAGCAGACACCCATTTCGAGTCTATTAAGGCAATTTGGTATTAAGGGCGTGCAATGAAAGCTCCGCCAATCTAGTTAGTATAAAGACATTCCTTATAAAAAATTGAGACGAAATGTACTCAAAACACATATGCAACTTTAAAAGGTTTTGTCGGTTGATATATCTAATGAACGAACAAAATTTTACAGATTTAATTCACTATAGAATGGAAAAAATTAAAAGGGTGATAAACAAAACTAAAGAGAATACCCTGAAATGCATAAGTAGTGGGGACGAAATAGATAAGAGTGAACAAATCGAAAAAATTTTGAATTCCCAAACGATTATATTTTAAAATATAGCAAATTCAGTAGTTTATTTAATCTGAGACATTAATTGGAAAAGATTCTCGGCCCCAAATACTACCTAGTTAGTCCTAAAAATAGTTGAACATTCCATTAAAATGCATGAAATTAGATGGTTATTCAGATGAAAGTACGTAACAAACATCTTAAAAACTAATGCTTTAAAGGCAAATTTTTCAATGAACTCAATAGAATTTAAATAAAGTTCACAAAACGATAATCTTTTAACCAAATCCCAACAGTGATGACTAAAAATGAATATATAAAAGAAAGGCTATCAATAGGCAGAATACGTAGAAAATCTTTAAAAATAGCATTTTTAAAAATATAAAAATGGCTCTAAATAGGTATTTAAAACGTTCGATTTTGCATAGCCATGACAGCAACGAAAATTCCGAATATAAAAATTCGTCAGCATAGACAATAATGCATTAATAGAGATATAGATTGAATACTTGACAATCATAAAGTAATATTTATAACTTATTCAAAATTAAAGTGAAAAATATGGATGAATGAAATTTATTTAAATTGAATAATTCGCGGTATATTTTGATGAAACATTAACATATCTTACTCTAACTAACAAAATTTAAGAAAGAATGCTTTAGATTTCTGAGGCAAGAACTTAGCGAAAAAGTGCCACCGCTTCAGATTTTATTGAATACGTTAGAATAGTAAAATACCCTTGAATGGATCACCATATATCAATACACATGTAAGCAAACTAAAGCGAAATTGCAAATTTTATGCCTAATTCATGTAAAATTAATATAATAATCATCATGAATTAAAAATCATACCAAAAATGGAGGAGATTCAAGATCATCACATTTTCCATAAGTGATTTGTAAAAAATATTGAAAAGCAACATATAGGTATGACAAACTACATTCTTACGTAACAGCGTATGGCGTGACGAAATACGCCAGCAAACTTCTTTAAATTTGGCTAATAATAGTACGGAGATGTTAAATAGTCAATAATTCTTCAACTTGATTGGTTATTAAAAAAACCATGTGTCCAAGAATTAACCAATCGTGTGCATGCAATTTTTAATTTAGCGCATTCATTTAGTTGTTTGGGTCATAATGTAATTTAAAAACATAAACAAAATTTTCTTCCCTCGAAAGTTGACACTGACAATTCAACAAGTCAAAAATAACTTTTTATTAAATTATTTTTTAAACGCTGTTACTTCTCAAAAAATTAACTTTTTGAAACAGTTGGCTTTGTTTGTTATTACTTATACAAAGAACCAAGTTTTTGGGTTCTAATAATTATTTTAGTTTGCGACTTTGAAAAAGATCCGTTTTTAATAATCTCACTCATTTGAACTTTCTAAATATCTCGTTAAATGGTTTGGCATTTCACATATCATTCACTAAATTCTTATTCAATCTATTTTATCACATTTTTAGTTTTCCATTTATTCCTTGGCCGTGAAATACTTTGGAGCTTTTGGTGGCCATCTAAAATTTCTGGTTTATTATTTTTGCTGAAACTGAGATATATTCAGTTCATTTGTACTTAGTGGGCATTGTCATTTCATCTTCGGTTTTTCAAATTGCAACGAATATCATTTAGTTTATGAGGTTTAAGAGTTTAAATGCTCTTGGTGAAAGACCGATTATGTTCGTCTTTTAGGCAGTCAGCTGATGACCCGAATATTATAATGAATATGAAACATGTGTTTCGTGCTAAAATTTGTATAATCATCGGTAATAAATTTACTTATTCTATATCTTCTATTTTGCACCAATCCTCACTACAATAACAGGATCGAGAGGATGGGGTGGAGCAGTAGTGAGTTTGGTTCATTTTAAATGTTTGCTTATCTTGTTGTGTTCATATCTTATTTCGAAGGTATAGCATAAACGAATAGTATGGTTAGGGTAATGGCTTATGCTGAGCAGTATGAACAGAACAGTATCAATATCCACTTAATGACTACTAGCATGGTATAATCAGCTGAGGAGATATTCACAGCAATTCATATACCGCTGTAAATGCAATAGCACTTCCGAGTTAATTATCTTGAGAACTTTGGAAAAGTTTAATAAAACCTCTCACGGTATTAGTTAGTCAACTTTGCTTTAACATTGAGTCAACATAGATTAAAGCATCCTGTTATCTTAAAATATGTCACTTCTCAACTATTGAAAAGTGAAGTGAAATGATCTGGCAAGACTATCCATCTTTGACTAATAAAGGCCTTTCAATAAGTCCTGGATATTATGGCCAAACACTTACTTAACTTCAGATGACAAATCGCGAAACAAGATTTTTTTCAATTTGTCTAGAACTTACAACACGGTTCTGGAAATCAAATGAAACAAGACGATTTGATGCATTGACGCTGTCTTTACCATATTTCTGATCCAGTCCCTTGAAGTTTGTTCGACTTTCGAATGAAACTGTAAAGTTATATTTCCATTAATAACCATAATTAGTTCTAATCGCTGTCTGTACAAATCCTGGTGACTGGTGAAAATTTCTCCATCTTATCAGACGAACAAGATGAAGGGTCGCATTGGTTAATTCTTGTCAAAGAAAAACACATTGGAAGATGACATTTCATAAATACGCTTCAAGATTGGTATGTGCGGTTCAAATTTCCTGCTCAATTATTGTCTTTTATATATCGTGAAGAAGGGGTTGCTAACGTAGTCAATTGCCAGTTTATGATGAGTCATAGTGGCTTTAATTTTACAAACACTGGACTATGTAGAATGTGGCCACCCGATTCTCAGATGATGAAACTACTATAAGAAAGATAATTATAATCAACAATGCAGGTAGTTTATATTAGCTAAACGTACTATCTCATAGTGCAGATGCCGCCCACGTATGTTTATCCATGGTTCGGTTCAAGAAACACATACTGTTCACACCAATAAACATAACCTTAAAGTAAAATTTGTCCAATCTAAGGGGTAGAGTATAAACCATTACCCCATCGCTTGATTTGCTTTAAAATGCTGTGGATCTATATTTCCCAGCATACTTTAAGGTAGTTAAGCTTATTATTTATTCCACATTACCAACTTCTCACAGGGTACCAAAATAGAATTATGCAATCCGTGCGTGGGAGTTATTAAACAAGATTTATATTTCATTATTCAACATGTAAATTGTCGTGGTATAAATTGATGTGTACACCGGCATAAAGGCCTGAAAATCATATTGTATCCGATACAACTACGCACACACACAATGACGTAAAAATTTTCTCAGAAATGTATTAGGTAAGATAAATGGATAGAATAATAATAATAACAACATTTATGACAATAATTATACAAAATTGATTCATGAGTCCTGAACATCTTCCGGATGCAGTCTCACTTAACCCAAAGGGCACTTCAAATTTGGAACACGCTAATACTAAGTGCCGCACCATACTAGCTAGCTGAAAGATCACACACCCCGAAACTGACAAATATCAAATGAAATAGCAAAAAATCTGATGTAATAACAACACCCACAAGATCTATCTCTCTTTATTTGGTCATATTCATATTTCCGAGAGAGCAATGGGTACAATACAATTTCAATTGTACATTTTTGCTATTTTGCTTGGGCGATATTCAATGCAAGATTAAATATCTAAAATAAACCATTTTGAACCGCAAAAGAAGTGACAATCAACACAATTTTTAGTTGGTTTGGCTTAAAGTGAGGATATTCAATGCTGCTCGTAGATGAAATAGGATTATTTTGGAAGGGGTGTGGGATAGACTTATCTCCTCGTGGTGCACCCTGGGCAACGTATAATTATACGGCAAAAAGTCAATTAACCATCAGTTGACTTCTCACTTCAAATTACCATCACTCCCACTGTATGTCATATTCGACCCCTACCGCAGTACTCACCTTACCCTTTCTAAGCCTTTTTGTCTGTCTGTTTCTTTTACATCTGTGAATCACTCTTCTATTCCCTCTCCCGAATTCTTCTCACTTTGTTGTTCCTCCTCCCCTCTGTGAAGCCCGAAGTCAACTAAAGGGCTAATGATAACTATCAAACCGCCTGCCATTTGTTATAAATAAGATTATTTCGGAATGTTTCGAACTGATTAACATTACAATTTGTCAATCTAGCATAAAAGAGCGAAAAAATCCCTTGTACACTCAGATAGCCGTACAGTAGTTCTAATCACTGCACAACTGCACAATTAGATGCCATCGATATGTTAGAAATCACTGAGCCCCTTGCATATGCGACCACAATCTTACCACAAGGCTAATTCTTTTGAATCATATCGGTCATTTGGTTCATTTATTAAGGCAGTATGAGCAATACAAAACGGACGAGTGGATCCATGGTTAAACACATATAAATTTAGAAAGCGTTTGAGGGTTGAAAACACTTTTACCATTCGGTTCAGGTGAATTTACGTCGATGAATCGTCTCCTTCAGCGAATTCAATGTTCACAGGTCGGATAAAATTCTATTTTGTCCCACTTTAAAACACCACCCCGCATGCCTTCGGACATTTGAAAATTTGGCAATGGAAACGCGCTATTTGGCCATTAAGTCTATGCGATTGGGATCACTTCGAGAGAACAATGCTTGCTTCACAAACGCTCCTTTACACCTGGCAACTTTTCACGTCGCTATTTCGTTTGAATTCGCTTGAGATGACGATTTTCACCATTAGAAATGAGAAGAGACATTGGTGGATATTTTAGTCTCGGGAGTCTGAGCAGACCAGATTATTTCTGCATTTGGCGTGATTTCTTGTAATCTGGTCTCCATTGGGATCTAGTGACGTGAAAAGTGTAATATTTCAGAGCATCTTCGTCGTTATAAAATTTTGTTACATGGTTCTGCGAGTGTGGAATATTGGACATCCTTAGAACTATTGTGGGGGGGGGAGGGAGTTATCGAGATCGTAGGTGGTGCTAATTTCCAAGACTTGCTTATGCTATTACACTGTATTAATAAATTTTTTTAATAGTCTAATATGAATAATGAATCCTATTTTTTTAGCAGTACAATTTTGGAAATACCTAACTCACAAATCGATTAAACTTACATGCACAATCATTGATACAATGTTCTAGAGTGGATACGATATAAAAGATTGACTTATCCAAGAATATAACATGCAACAACCAAAGCGCTTAAACTGCACAAGTTTTGCCGAAATGGTTCACTGAAATTATATTTATACAAGTTTCTGCTCATTAAAATCTAGTCAACTTTGGCTTTTTTTGATTACCAAGATTGAAATACAAATCCAAATAATCATATGACCATTCATTTACTCGTACTCAATCCTCAATAGTGCATTCTTGTAAAGTGCGTAATATTAGGAAATTAAGAGAGATCTTAACAATATGTTTAATATCCACATAGCACACAGTTCCCCATAAACACAAATATAATGGAAGAGAGTTGCAAATCTTGGTTTACTGTACATTAACGACCTTTTCAGTTCAGTATTGTATCGGTTGCTGCACAAATGAGCTTTGACAAAACTTCAGAAATTTTCACGGACTAATGGTGTTAATATCGTCTATTACAGCCTATGAGCACTTGACGCCTACCTTAGTAGTAAAATATGATTATGACCACGCTAGCCATGCAGTGACTATTGGCTTTTGGTATTGGTTGAGGGACTCTGAACTCAGTACCCCATTTGCTCCCAACACTATCAGAACAACCGCACCTTCCACACTGTTCCAATACGCCTAAGACTTTTTTGTTTAGTTTTGGCATCGCTATGCACTCCTTAGCAGTGAATATTTCGCGTCAGATCAATAAATTTCATCAAACAGCACCTTAAAGCATAGTTCCGTTGCTGTCGCGTAATTGAGAGGAGGCATATTGAAATTATTTCATTTTTTGTACCATTAACCTGATTTGGCTCTTGAGTATGATAAACTAATCGCCATAGTGACTGAAAGGTGGCTTCTCATGAGCCATTTTGGTAGCTTAAATGAGTAATGACGGCTCAAGCTGTCGGCACACTGAAAAGTTCAGTTATTCAAATGCAAAAAAAGCGCATAAACGCCGCCTTTAATTTTTGTTCCCACTTCAAGTCAAAATAGAGCTTCACTCAAATTCTCCTATTGTGAAATACTTATATATTTATACCATTCGATAAATAAAGTGGTGAAGCTAATTGACAAATGGTGCGTGGTAAGATGATTTAGCAGACGTAAGGCACCTTCTAAAAGAAGCCCAACTATGAAAGATATCAGTTTAATCCAATAACTTGTAGAGAGACATTAATCAACGCGGTTACCATTTAGAGTGCCTATTTTCATTCAAGGATATAACGGATATGCCTTGGAGCAGATTATGTTGATGCCATTTTGTATTCATAGCTTACCCCAGTTGTTAAGTGAGCATTTTTAATCACTTGCCATGTAAGATCTGATGCTATAGAATATGGTCCCAGTTTTATTCCCTAGATTTGGGTAAAATCCCACACTCAAATTACATGTGAGCGCACATTTTAAAGAGCGTGAAATTCGTTAGTATTATTCATAAATACCTATGGCCCAATCCGTAGTTTAGGGCGTGAGGTGGTAAGGAGATGGGTGGGGAGGGGAGGGGGGGAGGGGGGGGGGGGGGGGCGGGATTNGGGGGGGGGGGGGGGGGGGGGGGGGGGGGGGGGGTGGAGACGGATTCTTTTCATGCAAAATTTTTAGCTAATCCACCCACTCATACATCTCTAAGTGGTGAGAAAAGCGTGGTTTGACAATGTAAACAAATATTTAAACACAGCCTATATTTTTACTGCTCCTTAAGTTAGTAATTAATGGCCTAGATTGTAGTACTACTCTAAAATAAGGTGATAGAGGGGAATTAAAATACAAGCAGAAAATGATTTGTAAGGAAACTAAATTGGACATTTTCTGCCCTATAGGGTGTGATCCAAAAGTTCTATGTACCGATCTATGGATAATCAAAAATTGGATCTCAACGCTCCCAACTAAATGCATCACTAAAATTATTGTCCTATTGGATAGCTTATCACACACCATGTCGTTTGAGTTACAGGTCTTAACTGACTTTCTTCCTGTGGTTGGCCTTCCCCATTACTGCATATTTACCGATGAGCAACAATTTCACAACCTCTGACTTGAAGGACCTTATCGTTGAGGAGTTGAACGCTTTCTAATTAGCTTAAATAGTATCACTCAGTTGGAAATAGTATCAACCTCTAACTTTTTCAAGTAATTCAATTACTCGGAACATTGTTCACATGTTCACATGTTGAAATTGACCTTGAAATCATTAAAACATCTCAAATTAAACAGAGTAAGAAAATTATTATTATTATTATATCAAATGGCAAGCGCTTTGATTGTTATCATTAGCCCTTTAGTTGACTTCAGTCTTCACAGAGGGGAAGGAACATCAAAGTGTAAAAAATTCAATAGGGGGGGGGGACAGAAGAGTGTATCAAAGACGAAGGTAGATAAGGTGGAAAAGGTGGGATGAGTACTGAGAAAGTAGTCGAATATGACATACAGTGGGGTCATGGTAGTTTGAAGTCAACTGCCAGGTAATGGACTTTTTGCCGTATGAGTATATGTTGCCCAGGGTGCACCACGTGGAGGTAAGTCTATCACACACCCCGAGTAAGAAAATCGAAATTAAGAAAAAGTCAAATTTTTGTGCCCTAAATGGAGGTACTCCCTTTCACGTCTCTTTAGTCAGTGTTTAGTCGTCATTTTATAGTGATCTACAATTACTCAGAGTCTACCTTAAAGAAGAAAGAATACTTGTAATTCAAATAATGGCTCATTATTTAGAAAGCAAGTGTATTTACACTGAATTTGGCATGGGAAGAAATGATTGGTCTACGGGTAGCGATGGTTTCTTCACTGGTGGTCTATGGGTAGTGATCTAATTGTTGATATTTCAGTATATGAGAAATTTACTTATGAATGCACTGAGTGTACCCTTAGTGTTTTTAATTGAAGGCTCCGAAAAAATACAGTTTTTCTCCTTTCCGAATTCAAAATATGAATGATTATAAATAGGCTCTTTTGCTTTACTAATGAATAATGATAAAATAGATTGGTACGATGCAAGATTGTTGCTTTCTATTGTTTTTAGGATAGTGATGTTATTGAGATACTAATTCTCGAACCGGTTTGGCCACCAATCATTCTACCACTCCCATGTCGTGAAATGGTCAGCCCTACTGATTCCATAAGGGGGAAGCTGAATAACTGAATACTTCTCTCCAAGAAGGCTACTCTACTGTCTGCGTCGGATTGGTTCGTTTCACGTGGTTTTAGCGGGATAATAATAAGAAGACTGTGTCCGGGACATACTCATTATCCAATATTTAAGACAGGGTAGGGACTGAAACTCTCATGTATGACGCAGTAGGATCTTAATTTCAGCTCAAGAGTTTACGTGATACACATTTGACACGGTCACTTGACCCCAAAATTTTAGAAGGAAACTTTCAATTATACGATCTGATTTCCAGGTAACCTGATATTATTGGAATCTATTTAACTGAAAATAAAATTTCATAATGAAATTCATCACTCTTATGACCACCTTTCAGGAGGCATTAAATGAGGAGATAACTCTCCTACAATAAGTCGCATCACCATTGAAAACACTCATTAATTTGTCAAATGAAGTAAAATATCACTTTGATAAATATATCGATTTGGCAAAATGACAAGTCAGATGAGATTCAAAAAGGGGTGTGTGATAGACTTACTCCATGTGGCTCACCCTGAGCAACGTATACTCATACGGCAAAAAATCTATTAACCGGCAGTTGACTTCTGACCTCTAACTACCATCACCCCACTTGATGCCATATTCGACTACTCCCACAGTGCTCTCCTCACATTTTTCCACCCTTGTGTCTGCCTGTCTCTTTCACATGTGTAAATCATTATTCTGTCTTCTCTCTCAACATTTTGGCACTTTGATGTTCCTCCTCCTCCCATGGAGCCAGAAGTCAGATAAAGGGCTAATGATAACTATCAAAACGCCCCCCATTTGAAATAAATACATGAGATTCGTTTTGTTCTAATACAGCTTCACTTTGTCTTTATATTCCGATAAATGAATTCAATA